>BROE01000007.1:14587318-14603931 GCA_036571765.1 Plecoglossus altivelis
TCACCTTTAAAAGTTACCCCAAATATATGTCATTAGATTCGAGAGTCTTGTCTGTTTACCTCAGACGACAACCAACGCTTCGCTCACATCGTTGAAAGTACTTCCGTGTAATGACGTAGTGAGCTTCCTGGGAGGAGCCTCTTAATCTGAACATGGAGGATCAGAGTAATGAGACGATCATTTATCATTCTGACAACATTGTCCGTGTGAAGTGAAGTGACGTATTGTCAAGTATGGTTACCCATACTCGAAATTCACCCTCTGCATTTATCCCATCCAAGTGCACACACAGTAGTGAGTAGTGGACAACCGCACACACACACACACACACACACACACACACACAGTAGTGAGTAGTGGGCAACCGCACACACACAGTGAACATACACCCGGAGCAGTGGGCAGCTATTGCTCCAGCACATGTGTCAGACACGACTGAAACTTATCATAAGGCTATAGTTGATGTATTTGGAATTGTATAACTTTTAATTACTTTTTTTCTCTCCATATATTTATGTATTACTGTTATCGAGATTATGTTGGAGTCTTTATATTCCTTCTTGTTCAAAATGTGACCCAATACAAAACGTTACTTATCAAGAGGAACTGTATGTTCTGATTTTTCATCAATAGCTGCACTTTTTAAATACATTATTTGTCATCTAGGAAAAAATTACCCTCTAAAATTAATAAAATTGAACAACTACAATTTAAAATATATCTTTTTTCTCCAACGCTATCGGTCATGCCCAAACAAACTCACCAGAAGTAGTCACGGACGTAGGAAAAGCACATTGAGAAAGAATTGGGGGTTACGGATATCGACAACTATCGATTTACTTGAAATGACCTGCGATTGATATCTGGTTCAAATCTCAAAAACCTAAAATAACCTACATGTATCTAAAATAACCTAAAAAGGTTTTCAGAATTCATATATTTTCATAATTATTTTATTCTGAAGCTGTTTTACAAGCTCTCCCCTTCTCTCTATTCCTCCCCTGTGCTCTCCCCCTCCCCTCTCTCCGCTCTTTCTGAAACTCCAAACATTCTCAACACTCTAATTATGAAAGATTTTTAACACGTATATTTCACTATTTGCTTAACAGGGGGATTAGCTCAAATGGTAGAGCGCTCGCTTAGCATGCGAGAGGTAGCGGGATCGATGCCCGCATCCTCCAAATTTTTCGATAGTAATGTTTATCGCTCTCTTGCTATAACTAGACTATACTCCACCTCAACTTCATTTCCACTGTAAACAAATCTTCAGTATAATAACATTGTCATGAAATTTGTTCCAGAATGTCAATGACGTAGACGTTTAACTTTGTACAACTAATTTAGATAGAGATTATATTTATATTGTTAAAATATACAGACTTTCCTTATGTGGGGGATTAGCTCAAATGGTAGAGCGCTCGCTTAGCATGCGAGAGGTAGCGGGATCGATGCCCGCATCCTCCAAACTTTTCAGCTTGACAAAGAAAATGTGATATCTGTTACCCTAGGCAAACTACACAGAAAAATGTTGTAAACATGCTTACAATATGACTTGTAAATTTCACAACGTTACAGAAGTAAATCCTCATGTTGTTATTGAGAAAGGTTTAGTAGAGACGTTGCAACCACGTTAACTATGTGTTAGTTCCGGTTAAGATCCAGGATTGCTATACAGGGGGATTAGCTCAAATGGTAGAGCGCTCGCTTAGCATGCGAGAGGTAGCGGGATCGATGCCCGCATCCTCCATAATCTTTTCCTTGACTGGAAAAAAGTATGTTGAAGACTTTAGTTTCTTGTCAAAAAACTATATTTTATCTACAAACACACTCAATTTTGTTATAAACACATAACGTTCATTAAACGGGTCCACGCTACACAAATACTGCTGTTGTCCAGGCTTCCCATTAACATTGTGACCACCTTTTTTTTTTAAATCTGTTCCATTGCCAGGCAACTCTAAAGGCATCCTCTCCTTAGAAAAAGAAGAAAACGTTTCTTTCTGTGGCTTGTGCGTCACAAGGGCTTCAGTTCTATAGACGTTTACTTGCTGTGTGTTTTACACTGGGTCAACAAGCTGCAAGACGAAAAGGTTTGAAACATGCTCCTCTCAGAAGCTCCCAGACAACCTAGAACATTTGTGTTCTCCAAAGCCATTTATGAGAGTACATCTGGAGCAACTGAACAACTTGTTGTGACAAAATAATACCAAAATAAAAATAAATCTAGCTAAACTGACCCTGAAGTGCAACCTGAAGCAGACCAACTGATGGTGACTAGACAGTTACACCTGAATTATTTAGCCGTATCGCTTTAATCCAAAGCGATTTATGAAACCTCAAAAAAGTGCTCCTGAATATCAAGCATCAAAAGTGCTTAGGTATAATATCACCATTTAGTATCAGACACCAAAGCATCTTTTGGTCTCTGCCTCATATATCTTTATCTCCTGCCCCCCCTGTCCCCCAGCCTCCCCAGCCCTCTATGCTTCCCCCTAGCCTCCCCTGTCCCCTCAGCCTCCCCTGTCCCCCCCAGCCTCCTCTCTCTACCCTGCTCCCCTCTGGCCTCCTCTCCTACCTGCCCCCCCCAGCTCCTCCTCTCTATCCTGCCCGCCCCAGCTCTCTCTGCTCTATCCTGCCCCCTGTCCCGACGCCTCCGGTTCACTTCCCGCATCCAGCCCCTCTCTTCTCTATCCTCCCAGCCTCCTCTCTCTATCTGCCCCTCTGGCCTGTGTGTGTGAAAGAGGAGTGTGTGTCAGAGAGAGTGTATTCAGGGACTGTGTGTGTGTATGTATACAAGTGTGTGTGTATACGAGTGTGCGAGTGTGTGCGACAGCAGAGTGTGAGTGTGTGAGACAAAGAGAGAGAAAGAGAGAGAGAGAGTGAAGGTGTGTGTGAGAGAGTGAAGGTGTGAGAGAGAGAGAGTGAAGGTGTGTGTGAGAAGTGAAGGTGTATGTGTAGTAAGTGTGTGAGAGAGAGGAAGTGTAAGAGAGTGAAGGTGTTGTGAGAGAAGCTGAAGGTGTGGAGGGAGGGAGAAGAGTTAGAGAGATGGAGGTGTGTGAGAGAGAGTGAAGGTGTGTGAGAGAGAGTGAAGGAGTGTGAGAGAATGCAAGGTTGAGAGAGAGTAGGTGTAGAGAAAAAGGGTGTGAAGAGAAAGTGAGAGGGTGAGAGAGAGTGAAGAGGTGAGAGAGTAAGAGAGTGAGAGGGTTGAGAGAGAGTGAAGGAGTGTGAAAGAGAGAGAAGGTGTTGAGATGAGAGTGAAGTGTGTGAGAAATGAGGTGTAGAGAGAGATGAAGGTGTGCTGAGAGAGAGGAAGGTTGTGACGAGAGAAGAGAAGTGTGTAGAGAGAGTTTGAAGTGTGTGAGAGAGTGGAAAGATTGTGTGTGAGAGAGAGTGAAGTGTGTGTGAGAGAGAGTGAAAGAGTGTGAGCGACAGGAGTGTTGAGAGAGAGTGAAGACACACACAGACACTGGAGGGGGAGAAGCAAAAGACAATAAAGGAACTTTAAGAGGAAAGGAGGCGGGGCAAACAGCAGGTGCTTGCAGAGAACAAAACGAGAGGGGAGGAGGAGGAGAAGAGGCTGGGAGGAGAGGGGAGGAAGGAGGAGGAGGAGAGGGAGAAGGCAAGAGAAAGAGATGGAGAGAAAAATAAAGTGACAGAGAGATAGGGGGAGAAACAGAGAGAGAAAAGGAGAGGGAGAAGGAGAGGAGGAGAAGGTGCAGTGGAAGACAAAACTACAGAAGGGAAGGGAGGAAGGGAGGAACGAAGGGAGGGAGGGGCACAAAAAGATAGCTAAGCACCCAAGGGACTCTCAGTCTGAACGTCTGCACGCGTGCAGAAGCTCCAAAGCTCCTGTAGGCTGTCGCTGGGTCGTCACGCAGCCCGGAGCCTCAAAGAAGACAGAGATGTCGGCCCCTGGGAGCCTGCTGCTGCTCTGGAGCCTGTGGCCCATCCTGCGTTTGTCTGCAGGAGGTAACTACAACAACAACAACAACAACAACAACCTCTTCCTCTGTGAGGGGCAGATCACACTGCCCACAACAGCAACAGCCAGTCGTTGGGTTGGCATGATGTGTTTGTGTGGGCAGTGTCGAGAATGACAGTTATATTTCCAAACTTTCCGCACGTGCTGTTGTTTTGATTGGTCTGTCTGGCCCTCAGAGTTTTATCCTCCTCGTGTTTCAGGGGAGACTCCGTGTCCCGAGGGAGCCCAGGTCGACCTGGCCACGCTGCGATGCTATTGGCTGTCGGGAGCGGTGGCGGCGTGGTCGGAGGGGCAGGGGGTGTGCGCACGCACGTTGGGGGGCGAGATAGCGACTCTGAGGGGTCCAGATCACCTGCTGTTCATCCAGAACTCCTTCAACATGTGAGAAATAATGAGTTGAGCTTGTGTTGAGGCGAATACAAACATGAAGGGAAATGTATTTTCCTTTAATCTAGTGTTCTTCTGTCTTTGTAACATCGTGTTAACGTGTCACGTTTAGAAAGGGTTTGTTCTACTGTAATCCTTCGTGGTCATTATCTCTCAAAGTATTTCAACTTGGAAAAAGTTTGACATTAGTTCCAGTTCCCTAAGACATTTGTTTACACTTTGTGTTTGTCCATAGGAGAGAGGGTGTCTGGGTGTGGGTGGGCCATGGGGAGGCCGAGGGGCCCCCGTTGAGGGCCCCCGGGTGGGGCCAGGCTGGGGAGAGGCTGGGGGGCTGCCCCCTGGTGGCCCTGGGGGCCAGAGGAGGACAGCAGAGGGCGGCACCATGTGAGGAAGAACATCTCTTCCTCTGTGAGAACCAGGCGACAGGTATGGCAAGGGGGGAGGAGAGGGGGAGAGTACAGGGGAGGAACAGAGAGAAGCTAGGGGGAGGGAGAAAAGGAGGGACAGAGAGTGGGGGGAGAAGTTCAGGATAGAGGGGAGAGAATACATTTCAGGGACAAATGAGTGGGAGAGAAGAAAGAGTGAAAAGAGAGAGAAGAGGGAGATAAACAAATGGTGCAAGTTCTTTTTATTTTAATCAGAGAGAGAAACTATTTGAATGAATTGTAGTTGTACTCAAACGAGAGAAAGAGTGTCAGATAGAGAGAGACTGAAGACAGAAGAGGCCCACTGTTAAGTAGTGTTGCTTTTCTGTCCCCTATGAAATATGTCCCTCTGCTCTCCCTGTAGTGTCTCTGCCGTCTCCGGACACCTACCTGACAGGGGTGCCTCTGATGTCCGGCGTGTACGCAAGGACCAAGCTCCGCCCCCTGCCCGTCGCCCCGGCAACAGGCCAACCGGGTGTGGAGGTAAGCCTCCACTTCCTGTCCATCCTCATTCCAACAAGCAGGTGGATTTTTACACAGCTTGAATAAGATATTGCGAATGTCTTATCTTATAGCCTGAATAAGGAGTGTGTGTATGTGTGTGGTGTGTGCGTGTGTGTGTGTGCGTGTGCGGAATCCCCTTTTCGTGACCTTCTTGTGAGTGTGCATATAATAAAACAAATTATACTCAAATTAAACTTGTTTCTGCCTTCTGAATGGGTATTGCGGTGATGTCTTGTCTGTGGGTATCAGAACCCCTGGTCCTCCAGGGTACTCACACAGACACCTTGGTCCCCAGATGCTGCTTCTCCCTGGGCTGTGGTTCAGCCATGCTGGCCAGGTGGAGTCTGTGGAGCTGGTGATCCGGCCCAGCCAGGTGTGGTCTCTAGCCAGGGTCCTTATCCTCCAGCCTTACTGCAGGCCCAGCCACTACCTGGTGCCCCCAGGTACGGGGGCAGGGGGGCAGAGGAGGGGGGCGAGGCGGGCAGAGGAGGGGGGGGGGGGAGAGGGGCGGGGGGAGGGAGGGGGCGGGGCTGGAGACCTTGTGGAGACTTGTTGTGTTGAGAATAATTCTTGATCTGTCATGAATTTACTTTTAGTTTCTCCCTTAACCCCACCCTTCACCAGGGCCCAAAGTTTCAAAAAGTCTGGAAACAGTTTAGCAAAACCAGTTTTCCTCCTCCTCCTCCTCCTCCTCCCTCCTCCTCCTCTCCTCCTCATCCTCCTCCTCCTCCTTCCCTCTCCTTCTCCTCCGTCCTCCTCCTCGCTCCTCCTTCCTCCTCCTCCCAGGATGTAGCTCTCTCTTTAACCCCTTCAGCGTGTGTTCTCCCGTGCCGCTCTGCAACACCACGGGGGGCTGTGCCAGGGGACGTTACTGGTGCCCCCTCCAGGAGGCCTGCGTGCCCGTCCCCAGCCCCTGCAGCCCCTACCAGCCCCCTGTCTCCCCCAGGGGCCGCAGCTACCCCCTGCCCCCTCGCTACCACGCAGTACCGCCGCTGTACCACCAGGTGGCAGACTTGCCCCTCAGAGTGGAGCCCAGCGCAGAGCTAACCCACATCAGTGTGAGTGCACTGCCAACCAAGCCTGCGTTATACTTCGAACATCACTTCACACGCTCAGTACCTTAACTAGTATCATACATACGTTATTAATATCACTTTGATATACTTGTTATCATTTGGATTGACTCGTTAACGATGAATTTGATCTCTGATTGGTTTATGTACGTGACGGTTCCAGTTGGTTCTACCGAAGAGAGAGATCCAGGTGTTTCCTGATGACGTCTTGGCTGTTCAGTCCTCCCGCCCTCCCGGAACCTTCCTCCACTGCCGCGCCCATGGCTCCTCCCCCTGGCGGCAGAGTTACCTGTCCCTGAGGGGAGAGGAGTGGGGAGGGTGGTGGGAGGGAGGGCTCTCGTCTCCCCCCGAGGGGGGTGTGTGGGTGGACGGGGTGGAGTGTGACCTACGTATGCTGTACGTGGACACCCTGCACAGGCATGGTACCAGGCAGAACCATCTCAGCAGCTTCTCCAGCACCTCCAGCACCCCCATCACCAGGGCCTTGACTCCCTCTCCCACCCCAGTGACGAGCCCCGTCTCTGGGCTTCGCTTCATCCACCCCCGGCCTGACGCAGACCACCGGATCCACATCCTGGTCGACGTCCCCACGCTTCTGGTCGTTAAAATCCTCTCCGGTGAGGGAGCCACCTGCTCCTGGTCTGCCCCGGTGCTCCAGACAGGGGTGCTCTTCCATCGCTCCTGCCCAGAGGAGCTGCCTCGTGACTGGGCTGGCTGTGAGCGGGAGCCCCCTGGCTCCTGGTTCTCCTGGGTCCTGCTGGTCCTGCCGTCTGTGGGGGAGAGTAGCGTGAGGGTGAGGGTGGTGAACAGGGCGAGTTCCCAGAGCGCAGGTGTGCAGGTGTGGGCGTACGAGCAGGTAGCAGGGCTACACCTGAGGCCCAGCGCTCAGCTCAGGATGCTGGTGGGAGTGTCACAGGTGAGAGACACATACCTTTAATCACAATCAGAATCGGTTTTTATTCGCCATGCAAGATACACAAGCACAGAATTTACTGTGGCAGGGAAGTGCAAACATAGAACATATATATATGTATATAAACAGCAAAGCAAGGTAAACAATAAACAATGTCCAAATGATTTCAGCAAATGGACAAACATCCCAGAACATCCCCTGTCCTTCTTACTGTTTGCACCTTCCCGCCACAGGAAATTAAGCATTTGTGTAAATTGACATGGCAGATAAACTGATTCTGAGAGGTCTTACTGCTGTCTTGGTATCCCAGGGAGACTCTGTGATGCTGGTATCTCTTTCCCCCTCTAGTTGTTCACAGCCACGGTGGAGATGGGGTCTTCAGTGAGGTTCACCTGGGTGATAGATGACCTGGAGAGCTTTGCTTATGAAGGAGACTCCTACAGTGTGGTCTTCAAGAAACCTTCTCAGTACAAGCTGAAGGTCAACTCACACCTTCACTGTCTGTCTGTCTGTCTGTCCAAGTGAACTGGTGTGTGTGAGTGTGTGAACATGTGTGAGTGAGTGAGTGTGTGAGAGTGTGTGAGTGAGAGTGTGTGAGTGAGTGTGTGTGCGTGCGTGTGTGCGTGTGCGTGTGTATCTGTGCTGAATGAACAAAACATAACGTAGCATGTCGATCCATCCCACCATCCCAGGTGACAGCGGCCAATCCTGTGAGCTCTGAGGCTACGGAGGTCATCCTCACCGCTGATGTCATGACCCCGATTGACCAATCAGAGTTCGTCTCCGTGGACGAGGTCGTCGCGGTCGCAGACACACATCTCTTCAGCTTCCGGGTCAAAGTTGACATCTCCTTAGGGGTCACCTTCAGGTCCGGGTCCTTGAGTTAGGAGTCCAGGGGTGTTCAATCCTGGTCCTCGAGGGCCACTATCCTGAGAGTTTTAGATGTTTCCCTGCTCTAGCACACCTGATTCTAATGAATAATCATTATCAGGCTTCCACAGAGCTTAATAACGACCCTGTATTAGAATCAGGTGTGCTGGAGCAGGGAAACATCTAAAACTGTCAGGCCAGTGGCCCTCGAGGACCAGGATTGGACACTCCTGAGTTAGTCAGACTAATAATGTTTCGAATCTGTTGGTGTTGTACATGTAAAAGCATTGAATTAGTTGTTTTAGTAAAACAGTGTTGAATCTGCAGACGAGAATGAAAGCTGCATGTCATATTCCTTTACCTTTTCTGCAGGTGGGATTTTGGAGATGGGAGTGGCCAGATAAACCACACCCACCCTGCCTTGTATGAGTCTAGAGGGGAGGAGCTTATGAAGGGTGGAGTCAGACAGGCGTATGTGCAGGACTCTGCTAGCCACGCCTACCTACAGCCAGGTAAACACCACCTGGTTTCATTTGTCTTATTCTGCTTGACTTTTACAATAACAATTACATTAAGTGTAAATTTACATTTTTATTTTATTTTATTACAATTGTTAAATATTCTAGGTTGGTATGAACATTTATTACAATTTTTAAAATTATGTGTCAATATATTTTTTTACAATACAAATGCAGTGTATTTGGAAATCATTGTAACTGAGTTGTATATGAATGAAGGTTGTTGTTAATGTGTAGTGTTATTGTTCTCCCAGATGACTACACAGTGAAGGTCCAGGTTTTCAACAGCTATGACAGTGCTGAACGAGCCACGATGGTTAAAGTTCGTCCTCCTGTGACCCGTCTATCCATCTCCTCCAATCCCACCATCCCTCTCGTCAACCAAGCTATCCTTCTAGAAGCTTCCGCTGAACCTTCCGCCTACGGAACCCTGTACACATGGAACTTTGACGACGGTTCTGAACGAGTCCAGGAGTTCCGAGGCCAGGTCGACCATGTTGTTTCCAGGGCTGGGATCTACAACGTGACTGTGAGCGCTAACAACAGTCTGACTGTCTTGACGTCCTGGGTAACGCTGACTGTGCAGGAAGCTGTAGTCGGACTCCGGCTGAGATGCAACGGACCCAACGAGCTGAACGCTGCCACGGAAATCCACGGGGACGTTTCTTCCGGGTCCAACCTTGTCTGGGTCTTTGACTTTGGCGACGGGTCAGGGGAGAAAACCAGCTTTGTTAGCTCTTCGTCCCACGTGTATGGGTCAGTAGGGAACTACACCGCCACTGTGACTGTGTCCAACCTTGTTAGCAGGGTCAGTCAGTCTCTGTCAGTGGAGGTTTACAGATTATCCATCTGCAGCCTCCTGCCTGAGGAGTGTGTCAGAAGCGGCGAGGAGATAACACTCCAAGCTCAGACCAACGCAGACGTGTCCTCGCTGGTGTTCCGTTGGAGTTTTGGCGACGGGTCGCCGTTAGCGATCCGCGAGGGGAATTCGTCTGTTGTGCACACCTACTGGAGACCTGGGGTGTACCATGTCAACGTGACTGTTCTGAGCCTGGTAGGGTCAGGATTTCTGGTCGCTGACGTTTGCACTCAAGCGCCGATACAGGACCTGACCGTTAGTCCGTTTCAAGGGGCCGTGGTTCTGGGACAGGAAGTGTGTTGGAACGCAATCGTCAACCCCAAACAAATAGCCGATTACCATTTCCTGTGGAAGGTTTCCCCAAGCTTTGGAAAACCGTCCGTTTTAACCAACGCGTCGGTCATCTACTCCTTCATGGAAGAGGGAGACTATGAAGTGTCTCTGAATGTGTCCAACATGGTGAGCTGGAAGACTGCGTCTCACAGTGTCTCCGTACAGAAAGCTGTCCAAGGTCTGAGCCTGAGCATAAGCAGCTCGTCTCTTTGTACCGGAGACACTGTCATCTTCACGCCAGCCGTCTCCGAAGGAAGTGATGTCACCTTCTCTTTAACCTTCGAGGAAAGTGGTGCTGTTATCGAGCTTGTGAGGGGAGGGTTCACGACCTCTGACCTCGGAGTCGGGCCCCACTCTGTCACTGCCAGAGCCTGGAACAAGGTGAGCAGATCTCAGGTGGTTCGGATCGTGCAGGTGATCGAGCGGATCCGAGGTCTACGATTGGTGAGTTTGAGTTCCGTCATTCTGGAGGTTCTAAAAGCAGTCCGTTTTCGAGCAGAGGTCACGAGTGGAACTCCGACCAGCTACACTTGGATGTTCCACCTCACAGGGTCCCAACCAGAACAGATGGAGGGACAGGAAGTGATGTTCTCCTCGCCCCGAAGTGGTTTGTTATCAGTGGGTTTGGTGGCGGACAATGGTGCCTGCGCCCAAACCGTGAACGATAGTTTTTCCGTCCAGGCTCCCGTTAGGAAGGTCAAACTACAGTGTACGTCGACACAAATGTTCTCCGGATTTCCAGTGACCTTCTTCGTGGTAGCAGACGGAGGCACCGATCTGACGTTCCGTTGGGACTTCGGAGACACGGATGAAGTCGTTGTCACCGACACAAACACCGTCTCCCACACCTATCATTCTGCCTCACGCTTCTCCGTCCACCTCACAGCCTCTAACAACATCAGCCAGGCCTCTTCACGTCTGCAGGTGGAGGTGAGGGACTTCCAGTGCTCGCTCCCTGAAGTCACCTTAGTCCAGAGCCGCTCCATCATCCCCAGGTCCAGAGCCAGCTACTTCGAAGCCAGCATACACGCCAAGACCTGCACCACATACAAAACCACCTACCAATGGAGGGTGTATGAAGGGTCTGACTGTGGATCTGAAGGCGTGTTGGAGTGGACACGCCCTCAGGGGCGTCTGGTGGCCCTCGGGGGAGGCGTGGACGTGACTTCCCCCTTCCTGGTCCTCCCTGGACGGACCCTGGACGTGGGCCGTTTCTGCCTGCTCTTCAGCACCAGACTTCAGGGAACTCTGCTGCAGCTCACCAGGAGCACCAGCCTGTTTGTGGTTAACTCCCCCATGGTGGCCATCATCAAGGGGGGCTCCCAGCGACTCTGGCCCAGCCACAGTGATCTGGTCCTGGACGGCTCTCTGTCCTACGACCCTGATGTGGACCCTGGAGGGGAGATGGACTTGGAGTATCAATGGACTTTCATTTCTAAGGTAGGAAGACTTGAATGACTACATGGACACATCTTAGTCAATTTGTCACATTTATACGTTTCCCAATGGCTTCTCCTCCTGGTTTCCACCCTCTAGAAATCCAGCTTGTCACCTCCTGCTGGCCAGGAGTGGAACTGCACGACCAGTAAGATGACTGTGCCCAGCCAGTTCCTGCAGTCAGATGTTTACCTCTTCACTCTGACCATCAGCAAGAAGGGGAGAACATCCGTATCCACTACACAGTCTGTAAGAGCTACAGGTCACCTGTAGACCCCACAACCACAAGCCCCCTATAATGCCAGTTAGGATCCAGGATTCTACTGAGTAAACACTTTAATATTGTATTCGTCTGATTGTCTGACGTGGCTTGTCTGAGTGTAGGTGTCCGTGAGCCAGGCCCAAGTATTTCCTGTGACGGTGAAGTGCATTTCCTGTCACCCTCTCTCCTCCCTGCGGGTCGGTGTCGGTCGCCCCGTCGTGCTGTCTGGTAGCTGTGAGCAGTGTGACAGCCATGCTAAGGTAATATTATGTTCAGGTGTTAGACTTTTGTTTAGGTTTTAATCATTAGTTAATGTGTATTAAACTGTCCTTTCTCTCTCTCTTGTTCTCTCTCTCTCTCTCTGTCCTTTCTCTCTCTCTCTCTCTCTCTCTCTCTCTCTCTGTCTGTCCTTTCTTTCTCTCTCTCTGTCCCTCTCTCTCTCCTCTCTGTCCTCTCTCTCTCTCTCTGTCTGTCCTTTCTTTCTCTCTTTCTGTCCCTCTCTCTCTCTTTCTGTCCCTCTCTCTCTCTCTGTCCTCTCTCTCTCTCTCTCTCTCTCTCTCTCTCTCTCTCTCCCTCAGTTCCAGTGGACCGCCATGGACCAGACAGGCTTGACCCTTGACCTGGACGAGGTCACAACCTCCACGGGGGGTCGGTCACCTCACCTGGTGCTACGTCCTGGTGTGCTCCGGGAGGGGATGACCCTTGCCCTCACCCTGAAGGTGACCCAGCCGGGGTACCTAGGCAGTGCCAACCTCACCCTCAGCCCCTACCCTCCCCCGAGCGGAGGGCGGTGTCGTCTAGAGTCTGAGGCTGGCATGCGCCTGCTGGACACTGGGGTCACCTACACCTGCTCAGGTAACAGCAGGACTTGTGTCCGAGTATACCTGCTGTTTGTCTACCTGTCCTAGGATCCTAGAGTGATAGTCTCCTAGTGTCCTATTCTCCTGTAGACCTGGTAACCTAGAATCCTCGTCTCCTAGTTTCCTAGTCTCCTAGAGACCTAGTCACCTGGAGTCCTAGTCTCTTAGTGTCCTAATCTCCTAGTGTCCTAGTCTCCTTGTCACATGACACCTAGTCTCCTAGTGTCTGAGTCTTCTAGAGACCTAGTCACCTAGAGTCCTAGTCTCCTAGAGTCCTAGTCTTCTAGTGACCTAGTCTCCTTGAGACCTTGTGTCCTAGTTAACATGTCTTAACCCCTATTGCCCAGGCTGGCAGGATTCTGCACAGCTCATTTACAGCCTCCAGGTGGCGCCATGCCCATCCAGCCACCCCACCTGCCCCCTGCTCACGCTCTACAGGTAAGGATGCTCTAGAATGTTCTGGAAAAACAAACAAAAGAATATCAATCAACCAATTTGAATCTCGATTCAAATCTTGGTAGTGATGCATGTATGTTAACCCATGACCAGCGAAACACCAGACCTTCTGTCTGTTGTTCTTGATGTTGCCTTCTATTTCACCGTTACCAGGGGAACCCAGCCCACGTTCCGAGCCCTGGTTCCCCTTGGCAACCCTGGACCCGAGAAGCATCTGTCAGTCATCTCTGTCATCCTGCAGGTGGAGGACCACCTGGGGTCGAAGGTCACTGCCCTCAACAGGTGAGGATGAGGGATCAGGATTCCTCTCTGCTTGTCTGTTGTCGTTATATCATCATTTAATCTGACACCTCTGTGCTTGCAGGACTCTATCAGTGCAGAGGCCAGGGGAGGGTGAGGTTGCCAGAGAATTGCTGAGGAACAGGAGTCGAACAGAACTGCGATGGGCCCTCCAACATGGCAACCCACAGGATCTGATTCCCTACAGCATCTCCCTGAGTAGCCTGCTAAACCAGGTGGAGAACACAGCCGAGGGGCGTGTCCAGATCACATGATGTCTACTGTCTCCTTTGCTACCTTAACGTTTGACTTGTGCTCCTTTTGCCTCTCATCATCTCCTCTCCTCCTCTGCTCTCCTTTCTATTCCTCTCCTCCTTCTCTCCTCCTTTTCTCTCCTCTGCTCCTCTTCTCCTCATCACCTCTTCTCTCCTCTCCTCCCTATCTCCTCTTCTCCTCATCACCTCTTCTCTCCTCTCCTCCCAATCTCCTCTACTTTCCTCGTCTCCTCTCCTCCTCTCCTCTGCTCCTCGTCTCCTCTCCTCCTCTCCCAGATGGCTCGTGAGGACAGGGAGGAGGATCTCCAGGACAGGAGGGAGATCAGGGGGGAGGTGACGCGAGCACTGGCCTCCCTCCCCATCTCCTCCATCCTGGATGCTGCCCTGGTCAGCTCTGCTCTGGTTCAGGCCACTGTGAGTCTGCCAACCTGAAGAACACAAACCTAACTGATGCTACCATCTCTAAGCCTCACCAACCCATGACTGGCACACAGAAACTACCCTCTGATTATCTGCTGAACTTCCTACATTCCCCACTTTGGATAAAACATACTATAATCACCCTGTGACTTGCTGGCCCCAGTCCAGGGTGTACCCCGCCTATGACCCGAAAGCTACTGGGTTAGGCTCCAGTTACCCGTGACCCCTAAATGGGAACGAGCGGTACTGCAATCCCTCCCGGGGATTAGCAGTAGACAATGAATGGATGGATGGATGGATGATATAATCCGTTTTGTTTTCCTCTGTATTTTGGCGTGCTACAAATGTACGTGTTTAATACAGTGAATCCTCACAGTTCTCGTTCGCTTGTTCCAGGAGGTTGCGAGCGAGATGTGCTGTCAGGAAAAGCTTCTAGAAGCGCTGGAGAAGATGATCCACGTGATGGAACAGCACACGGAACCAGGAGACACCATAGCCATAGAAACAGGAAGGAACATCCTCACCATTCTAGGTACCGACCAATCGTAGACTCTGATTGACCATTCCACCTGCGCTTCACTGTGGTGGAGTTTGTCACTGATGTTGTCTATCTCTGTCTCTCACAGGAAGTTATTTAGCTTCCAACCCAGCCTCCCTTTCCTCCGGCTCCTCCTCCCAGTCCTTTAGCTCCACCTCCCCATCTCTTAGCCCCTCCTCCCCGTCTCCTAGCCCCTCCTCCCCGTCTCCTAGCCCCTCCTCCCCACCCTCCCCCTCCAGGACAGCAGGGTGTGCTCTCTCCCTTGCAGGGGCACTCATGCGCTCCCTGATGCGCCGTCGTTCCCCTGGCGAGGAGCCCCTCTCCCTCTCCACCCCTCGGATCGACACCCTCGGTTTCCGCGGTGACCCCTCCCGGCTCCTGTGCACCGATGACGACAGCCTCCGCCAGTCCGACCAATCGCAACCGGCTTCCCGGTCGACGTACTCCAATGAGGCCCTGAGATCCTCCTCCTCCTCCCTTCCTCCCTGCCAGTTCCACATCCCTGTCTCCCTCGGCAACCAGTTAAGGAGGCGGGGGCCGGAGGTGGTCCAGATCGTCCTCAGCATCGAGGGGGGAGGCTGGACCCCCCTCCTCGCCCCCGCCAGCCCCCCCATCTCCACCAAGATGGCTGCCATGGAGTTCACCACCCTGCAGGGCCAGCCCATCCCCATCCAGGACCTGGACCCTGATAGGGCCATACGAGTCACCCTGGACAACACACTGGGTGTGGGCGGGGCTAGGCCTGGGATGGGTCACATGGGTGAGGGTGGGAGGGTTGAGGGAGGGGGTGGGGAGGAGGAAACGCCCCCAGGATTCAATGTAACCCTTTCGACCAATGGGTGGGTGAACTTTACAGTGAAGGCAGGGGATTGGCTGAGGCCAAACGCTGGACTGTTCATCACCTTCAACTTCCGCCTGCTCTCAGGTACAAGTTACCTTGCAGGTAGATGTTACCTTGCAGGTAGATGTTACCTTGCAGGTACAAGTTACCTTCCAGGTAGATGTTATCTTCAAGGTAGATGTTATCTTCAAGGTAGATGTTATCTTGCAGGTAGATGTTATCTTGCAGGTAGATGTTACCTTGCAGGTAGATGTTACCTTGCAGGTAGATGTTACCTTGCAGGTAGATGTTACCTTGCAGGTAGATGTTATCTGGGTTCTGTTTCCAGGTAGATCCGGTATGCACCTGCTAAGCCCTCTGTGGCTACTGCTTGTAAAAAGTGCTGTACTAATAAAGTTTAAACTTGACAGTTTTGAATCCCTCAGGAGCTGCTGCGAGTCGTTCCGGAGAGGTGCGGATCCTCGTGGCCTCCCAGGTTGACCCTCCTGCATCCCACAATGCCTTGCTCCGAGAGATCAGCCTCTTCTTCTCTAACACGTCAGACTTCCTGGAGGAAACCGTCTTCCTGTCCCCACTGTGAGTCTCCTTTCAAAATAAAAGCTTTTCAAAAGCATTTACATATTCTCTTCTTTATGTTTCATATGTATTACACACACAACTATTATTGTATTATATTACTACCACCCTGCAAGCCTTTCTTAGACGGTCTGTTCAATATAAAGACTTCGATATCTTTTGAAATGTGTATTTTGTGTATAATAGTGGTATAACCTTGGTTTCCTTGTTACAAATGATAAATAACCCTGAAAGACGACCTCAAACGTGTCCCCAGTCTGAACTCGTCAGCCCAGCCTCTCTCCATCAGCCTCTCCTCCTCGCTGACCCCCGAGGCTGTGTCCGAGGCTGTCCAGGCCTCAGCTTGGGTCTTCAGTTCCCTCTGCCAGTACTACATCCAGGAGGAGGAGCGCTGGAGCAGTACCGGCCTCCAGCCTCTGGGGGGCAGCAGCCTCCGCTCAGCCAGCTGCCTCACGCAGCATCTCACCCTGTTTGGGGCCAGTGTGTTTGTCCACCCAGAGGCTCTTCTGTTGCTGCCACCGGTACGTTTGTCTCTGCATGTGTCTCTCTTTTAACACGCCTGATTCAAATGAAGGATGTGTTGTGGAGGGTGAGGCTATTCAACAGAGACCCAATATAATACATTTTGATCATCATTTTGACATAAGCAACTGATAATGTAGGAAACAACAGAGAATTGTACATAATCATTTGCATGGATGTACCAAAGCATTTGCAACTTGTTCAAAGAAATGAGAAACTGCTTTTTTGATGTGCACAAGTGACACAATGATGTGAGAATTGAACAGTTAGTTTTCGAGAATTT
>BROE01000007.1:14609849-14655527 GCA_036571765.1 Plecoglossus altivelis
TAGCAGGAGTCCAACCTGAGGAGAGAGGGAGATGGAACTGATGGATGGTGAACGCTTCTGTTCCGGCTCCGGTTGCAGCGGCCCCGTTTCATTCCGCATGCTTGTTACCGGGGAGACGGTTGCCGTGGGGATGGTGATCGCGGTGATGGCGTTTCCTCTGCAGTGTCTCCTCTGCTTCCTGTTCAGGAAGACCCAAACTCAGGTCTCTCACTCTGTCTGTTCGCCGGTCCGTCCATCCATCCCTCTGCCTTCCTCCATCTTGATACTACACCGTTTTTTGTGTGTGTTCCAGGTGCCAGTAGATGTCTCCACTTCTCCCTCTCCTGTTTGCCAATCAGTGGAAATGGACGTTTATCTCGGCCAATCAGAAGCGGGCGTCCCGTCCTTCCTGTGCGAGGCAGAGTCTGAGGTGTCTGGACGGGTGACTCCCTCTCTCTGGGACCCTGGGGGAGGAGGGAGGAGAGGAGAACAGGAGAGGAGCGGATGATGTTGTGGCCCTCCTGTGACAGCCTCCTTGACCTCCCAGCATGCACCTGGGGCCTGACCTCTGACCCCTGTGGAGGAGAAACTCTGGAGGTCGTCCCGACCCGCGTGCTGAAGAGGAAGAAGGCTCTGAAGCTCCGCCTGGCTCCGCCCTCTTCCATCCCCTCCCCCTCCTCCCTCCCCTCCCCCTCCTCCCTCCCCCTCCAGCCGTGCTCCCAGGTGTCTCTGGGACAGAATCACACCCTCACTCTGTCTGGTGAGACACTTAGTCTACTGCACCTTCATTCACTCACATTCCCTTCAATTCAAAGGGAGGGAGGGAGAGAGGGAAGGATGGAAGGAGGGATGGAAGGAGGGAGGGAAGGAGGGAAGGAAGGAAGGAGGGAAGGAGGAGGAGGATGGGAGGGAGGGAGGGAAAGAAGGAGGGAGGGAGGGAAAAAAGGAGGGAGGGAGGGAGGGAAGGAAGGAGGGAGATGGTTAGTTAGTATGAGAGCTGTGTGTCCATCTTGTGTGTTTAGAGGAGAGTCTACTGAGATCCATAGCTGCAGACGTGCACCCAGACACTGGCCGCTGCTCCTCCTCCTCCTCCTCTTCCTCCTGCTCCCCCTCGGACAGCGGTCGATTCTCTCCTCGGACCTCCTCGCTCACTAACACGTAAGTAGTCCCGCCCCTCACCTGTGGTCCCACACCTCACCTGTAGTCCCGCCTCTCACCTGTAGTCTCACACCTCACCTGTAGTCCCGCCCCTCACCTGTAGTCCCGCCCCTCACCTGTAGTCCCGCCCCTCACACCCTCTCCTTTGTGTTGTAGGCAGAGCTGTGGTTCCTGGGGCAGTGGCTGGTCAGAGCTGAGTGTGGAAAAGCCTACGAACAGAGAGGAGATCCGCAAGGCCTCCTTCCCCTCCCTCTCCTCCTCCTGCCCCTCCCCTTCTGCATACTCCATGGCCAGCACTGTCATCCCAAGCCCCTCCCCTGACTCCACCCCTGCACACTCCCCCACACGCATAGGTACCCTTGAGTCTGTGACCACACACATGATGATGGGGATGATGATGATGATGATGGGGATGATGATGGGGATGATAGTGAAGATGGAGCTTCCCTGAGCCGCCCATCTCCTCCCCTCCCCCGCCCCTGCAGGTGTGCGTCGTGGTGACCCAGGTTGGGAGCTCCCTTGCTGGGCTGTGCGTGTGCTGTACCCCCTGGTGGCTCTGGTGCTGGGGGCCTGTCTGGGTGTGGTGGGGCTCTACGGAGCCAGCTTCCCCAGCAAGGTGCTCCTGATGTGGCTGCTATCAGCCGGGTCGGCCCTCCTCACCTCCGCTCTGCTCCTGGAGACGCTCAAGGTGAGACCACGCCCCCAGCCCAGGTGCAGGGGGGGGGGGGACATGCCCTACAGGTGTGTTGGATGGAAACAGGTCTGTAAAGGTCCCCTGTCCACCCAGGTGTGTGTGCAGGCGGTGTGCGTGGCGTTGGTATGGAGGCCAGTGGACCCAGAGGTGGACGAGCGCCTGGCACTGGAGAGCAGTGTGACCCGGCAGGGGGGCCTGGAGGGGGGCGGAGAGGGGGTCGGGGAGGGGGGCAAGGTACGCCCCCCCTGTGGGTATGCTCTGCTGCAGGCCATGGAGGAGGCAAGGAAGGTGCGCGCTCTGCACAAGCTCATCAAGGTACAGTACACACACACACACACAACATCAAGGTACAGTACACACACACACACACACACAAAGACATCGAGGTACAGTACACACACACACACACACACACACAGGACACCAAGGTACAGTACACACACACACACAAACACACAGGACATGGAGGTACAGAACACACACGTACACACACACACACACAGGACATCAAGGTACAGTACACACACACAGGGCATCAAGGTACAGTACACAGACACACACACACACAGGGCATCAAGGTACAGTACACACACACACACAGGACATCAAGGTATTGTGTGTGTGACTATACATCAAGACTGTTCTTCCTCCCTCCTCCTCTCTCCCCCATTCTCCTCTCCTCCCTCCCCTCCTCTCTCCTCTCCTCCCCTCTCCTCCCTCCCTTCCCTCCCCTCCCCCAGAGCTGTGTGGGTCACCTGCTGTTCCTGCTGCTGGTGTTGATGGTAAACTACCAGAGCTGTGTAGAGGAGAGCCAGGGACGATGGCTACGCTCCTCCCTCACACGCTCCCTGCTGCACACACACAACCTCTCCTCTGTCACCAGGTAGGATGGAGTGCGTGTGGTGTGTGTGTGGGTCTTCATGCTTGTGTGTACATCAGTGTGTGTGTGTTCACCCAAAGAGGTGTGTGTGTGTGTGTGTGTTGTGTTTGTTCACCTAAGGAGGTGTGTGTGTGTGTTCACCTAAGGAGGTGTGTGTGTGTGTGTTCACCTCCTTCCTCACCCCTCCAGGTTGGAGGAGGCGTGGCTGTGGCTGGACCACGCCCTGGTCCCTCACCTGTACGAGAACCCCGCCCTGCGCCTGCTGGGGTTGCCGCGGTTACGACGCAGGTGCGACGCGGAGCCCGTCGCGGCAGCGTTGCTGGGCAACAGCAGCCAGGCGACGCGGGCTCTGCTGCCCGCCCTGCAGAACACGAGCAGGTCAGTGAGCCGTGTGGCGTGGGAGCAGGAGGGTTCAGAAGGTCGTGTTCTGCAGGGAGGGTTCCCAAGGTCGTGTTCTGCAGGGAGGGTTCCCAAGGTCGTGTTCTGCAGCCTCACACTCAGCTCTGACATCCTCAGGCTGATGGGCGTGGCTGTGGACTTCACTCACTACCACACAGGGACAGGCGTGTTTGTGTGCGTGTCTGTGGGGCTGGACTGGAGCCCGGAACACACACTCATCCGCTCTCTCTCCGTCAGCCCTGTCATCATCCCTCCATCATCCTCAGGGCCCGGACTGCAGATGGTGCTCACGGTAATCGCTTACAGGAGTTGATGAATGAAACATGTAATGCATTTCTTATCACATATAGCATTATACACTAGGTCATGCTGTAAAACCCTGGAGGAGTCTTGTGTTTAGCCAGTCTACTCTCCTCTCTCTTCTCTCTCCTGTCTCCTCCTCTCTCTTCTGTCCTCTCCACATTTCCTCTCTCCTCCCTCCTCTCCACACATCCTCCTCTCTCCTTCCTCCTCCCTCCTCTTCTCTCCTTCCTTCTCCTCCGTCCTCTTTTCCTCCCCTCTCCTCCCTCCTCTTCTCTCCTTCTCTCCAGGTTCTCCTTCTCCTGTGCTCTCTCTTCCTCCTCTCCCGGGAGCTGTGGACTATGGCTACTGAGCATGCTCTGTGCCTACGTCCAGGCTGGCACTGGCTCCAGCTCCTCCTGGCCTCGTTGTCCCTGGCAACGGCCTTGCTGCGACTGCACTTCCTGTCCCAGGCCACTTCCTGCCTGCTCCAGGTAGCACTCGCTGCTAAGGACACATCCTGGTTGCCAGGGGACACGTGCTTGTTGTTAAGGACATGTCCTGGTTGCTAGGGACATGTCCTGGTTGCCAGGGGACACGTGCTTGTTGTTAAGGACAAGTCCTGGTTGCTAGGGTCACGTCCTGGTTGTTAAGGACAGATCTTAAAGGTCATCATAGCTCTAGCTGAGCCATAAGTCTCTGCTGGCTTCAGTCTGAGTGTGTCTGTAGTAACGTGGCTCTCCTTTCTTCCTCTGGCTAGCTCCGGGTGCAGCCTCTCAGCTTCATACAGCTCCACAGCGCCGCCCTGCTGGCCCAGAGGGCGTCTCAGACGGCTGCTCTACTGCTCACTCTGCTGCTGCTCAAGGTACACAGGAGGACCAGACAGCTCCTGCCAGGGGGAGGAGCCTGGGTCTGTGTCTGCTGTGAGGAGCTCTAACTGAGCTGTCTGTCTGTGTGTGTGTGTGTCTGTGTGTGTGTGTCTGTCTCTGTGTGTGTCTGTCTGTCTCTGTGTGTGTCTGTCTGTCTCTGTGTGTGTCTGTCTCTCTCTGTGTGTGTCTGTCTCTGTGTGTGTCTGTCTCTCTCTGTGTGTGTCTGTCTCTCTCTGTGTGTGTCTGTCTGTCTCTCTGTGTGTGTCTGTCTCTGTGTGTGTCTGTCTCTGTGTGTGTGTGTGTCTCTCTCTCTCTGTGTGTCTGTGTGTGTATCTGTCTGTGTGTGTGTGTGTGTTTGGTGGGCCCCAGCTGGTGGGCACCCTGGGCTTGGTGCAGCGCTGGGTTGTGATTGGTCAGGTCCTCCAGAGGTCATGGAGGGAGCTGGGAGGCGTGGCCTTGATGCTGATCCTGCTGTTGCTGCTCTGCTCTCACACAGGACACCTGGTAACACACACACACACCTGGGAACACACACCTGGGAACACATACACACCTGGTAACACACACACACACACCTGGTAACACACACACACCTGGGAACGCACACACCTGGTAACACACACACACACACCTGGTAACACACACACACACACCTGGTAACACATACACACCTGGTAACACAAACACACCTGGTAACACATACACACCTGGTAACACAAACACACCTGGGAACACAGACACCTGGGAACACACAAACACCTGGGAACCCATACACACCTGGTAGAACACACACACCCTCAATCACATTTGCTGACATGCACACAATCTCACATTGTACCCAAACCTGACTGTGTGTTTGTGTGTCACGCACACCCCTACCATCTTTACTATATTGTTGTCCTCGCACACCTCACAACAATGTAATTCTCTGGAGTAGTATTTGAGAAGGTAGCCTTCTCGACACAGAACTTGTGTATAGTTTGATGTGTACATCAAAGCTACTCTATCATCTAGTCACTGCCTAGCATTGCGTTCATTTGGCGGTTTCCGTGTCTCTGCGCTGCGCCTCTAGGTTCTTCATCCAATGGTATTGTGGTCGTAGCTTTCACCTTGGAGCTCGACACTAGTCGCGAGAGGTGTGGCAGTGGCCAGAAGGAGTGTATCTTGTGTTGTCATGGCTCCTACGTCGGTCTCTACTAATGACTGGCACCAGTCTACAAGTGGAATAGGTCTCCTCTAGAGCATTCATACTCTTCTATTCTATTCCTAGGGCGCGCAGCCACTTTATCTGTTGAGTCTGCATGTCGCTGTGCGCGAGGTCCTACTTTTAGGACGGTCAGCCCGGGTGCGCTTCTCGCGTGTCTAATCCCATGAATGGCGGGCCTAAGCGCAGGGTAACTCACCGTGGCGCCTTGGACTCCAGACACGGTGGTCTGGCATAGGGGGTGGGGCCTTTAAAACAAGAAAAAGAACACAATAAAATATGTGTATTATCAGATACAGAGTGTATCTGAAGGACGACAGGCGGACCTCTACAGACAAATGGAGGAGTCATTAGGAGGTGGTGTGGCTGCGGGAGCGTGGTCAAGGTGCCAAGGGGGGTAGAACAATCTCACCTACACATGAGAGTGTGTGCTGATGTGTTAGGTGTGTGTGGTTGTTTTCGTTGACACGGAGGTTCGTGCTAGTTGAGAGAGCCTTGTGTTGCCCCCCAGAGGTTCCTCTATGTCTGGCCATAGGCTGCAGGACTTACCATCACCAGCTGCTGTGGACATTTAAGATATCTTTGCAATTCTATCATGTATTGACATGCAGGTGATGGCGAGGGACTAACCCACCGTCGGTACACAAGGCAGTGTAGAGAAGCATAGTGCAGGCTCAGAGGGTTAGGTGAGACAGGAGGGGGTAGAAGGTGTATAGGTACATGGTCTGTGTAGAAGTATAAAATGCCGGGAGAGGGTTGGCGGAGGACGAAACGAGGGTAAGGGTGGGGAAACAGGCTGGGCGTGTCGGGCAGGTCTGGAGATTCTGGTCCTTTTAGAGTAACAGAGTTGCTCGTGGGGTGTCTATAGAGGGAGAGTAGCTGAACTGTAGGGTTTTGCTAGGGGCATTAAATTTTGAGAGAAGGGAGTGATAAGCTCCGTCGCGCAATATGTGGGAAGGAAGATCCGGAGCTGTAAGCGCGCAGATTAGTTTCCCCGGCGGAAGGCAACGGTCGTAGTCTGACATACGTGGGAGATATGTGGAGGGAGGGAGAAAGTGAGGGAGAAGGGGGTGGAGGGAGGTGGATAGATTGGCCATCAGTAGGACCGAAATAGACAGACAGCCGTGGTACCACAGGGTGAGAGGGTCGGAGAGTCGAAAGGCTCTGCTTCACAGCATGAGGCAGGGGCGGTGGGGTGGTCTAGGGAGGGAGTGGAAGGTGTGGGAGGAATGAACGAATCAGGGAGTACATTCTATGAAGTTGTGATGTTGACTTTGACTTCTCTCTCTCTCTCCAGTTCAGACACAGAGTGCAGTTTGAAGGCATGGAGGCTCCTCCCTCCAGATCCTCCCAGGACACCTGTCTGTCCTCCCCCCTATCCTCCTCCCCCAGTCCTCTCCCCTCTTCGCTCGACTCCTGTCCTCTCTCTCCCCCCCAGCCCTCTCCCTCAGCCCTCTCACTCCATCCCTCTCCCTCCATCACTCCATCACTCTCTCTCTCTCCTTCCCCTCCCTCTCCCCTCTCCCCTCCTGCCCCTCTCCCTCCTCCCCTCTCTCCTCCTCCCCCATCCCTCCTCTCCTCTCCTCTCTCCTCCCCCCTCTCCATGGGCTCTGGCTGGGCTGTGTGTGCTCCAGACCTCCCTCCTCCCCAGGCTCCTCTGGACAGGCTTCTCCCCACCCTGACTCTCCTGCTGGGTCGCTTTGACCAGCTCCTCCAGGTCACCCTGGACATCCAGGGGCTGGAGGAACAGCTGGAGGAGGCCAGGAGCAGGAGGAGGAGCAGGAGGAGTGATAGAGGGGCTGGAGGGGAGGAAATTCAGGGAGGGGGAGTCCGAGAGAGGAGGAAAGGGAGAGTGGAAAGAGGAGTTTGCCTCCTTCCTCCCAGGTCTCCTGTCTCCATGTCCTCCTCTCCTCACTCCTCCTCTCCTCTCTCCTCTCCTCCTCGCTCCGCCCACCTGTCCCCGCTGCGTACTCGCTGCTCCGAATCCTCCGCGGCCCAGCCCCGCCTCCACACCTCCAGGGACACCCGCCCCTCAGAGGCTGCCTACGGGAGCTCTGTCCTGGGTGAGGGACCTCCTGCTGGGGCCCTGCCCAGACGCAGGGCCTGGCACTCTGGAAGCTCTCACTCTGCTGATGCTGCCTGGCTGGGCCCTGGGGGAGAAGGGGGTGGGAGGGAGGGAGGAAGAAGAGGAGGGGGAGAGGGGGAAGGAAGAGGAGGAGGGGGAGAGGGTGGAGGTGGGGGAGATGTGGGTGGAGGGGCTCCCTGTAAGAGCAGACCCAGGAGCGAAGAGGGAGACAGGGACCGACCCAAGGAGGAGTTAGTGAGGGAGGGGGGCCCTATGAAGAGGAGAGCATGGATCTCAGAGAGAGGGGATGTGGAGAGAGACTTAGGAGAGGGGGACAGACTGACTTAGGAGGGGGGGACAGAGAGACTGTTAGGAGGGGGACTGAGGGATAGATGGGGAAAGGAGAGTTAAAACAAAAGAAAAGAAGTTGGAAAAAATTAAGAGAACTTTAAAAGAACCTGCTTTACTGTAGACATCGTTGACTAAATACGTCACATCACTCACTTCACTAAATGTGCCTTCTAAACTAGAGATGGGACTGACATCAGACTGGATACTAAATGTTTGTAGATATTTAAAAACTGCGATGTATCATTTCATATATAGAAATACAATGTGACGTTGTAGATTATATTTTTCTACAAGGTAATAAAGAGTTGTCCTGTGTAGCCGCTAAGTGACCGAGTCGTCCATGTGTGACCGTGTGTTACCGGACTACTTCTGCTGTAATCTCACCTGGAACAGAAGGGCAAAGGTGAACGGGCTCCGTGGGCAGGTGGCTGGTGGTTAACTTAGTGGTACGTTTCATCCACGTCCAGCAAACACTTAACTCTGTTTAAGAACATTCAGTAAAACATTAGACCGATAAGGCGCTGGCGTCGGTTCAACCGAATCCTGAATACGTGGATGAATCGAGGCCTGGATGCTGAAAAAGGATATTGAAACATTGCAAACTGAATTGTCGAAAACGAATAACTGTCAATAATGTTCAGAACATTCACTTAAATCCGTTGCTGTGTTTGTGTTTATCCGCGTGAATCGCTCAGAGCCAAACGGTTTTTTTTCCCCCAGTCATAAACCCCAGAGTCAAACATGTTCAAAATGTTTCCCTACGTCTGAACTAATAATTCGCTTTCGGTGTTGTTACATATTAAGTGAAGGCAGACACGTAGATTCGCACAAATGACGAGTATCCGTTACTGTTCGACTCTACTTCGTACTAATATTATTGTAGTTTACCCATTTCAGACATGGTTGATTCAAAGCGATTTACGCAAATAAACAAATGAACACGAATTGGCGAGAATAATTCGCATCATATTTGGTGTGAACACAGAAGGTCTCTTAAATAGTGAAACTGGGCCTCTATGTCAAGTTAACTGAAATATACAAAGGCTCGTGGCTAATCCGTTTGTGTCCTATCATTTCTGTATTCATAAGAAGTGTGGTCAGGATTTAGTTTTTTCGGGGAGTCGTTTTGAAAAGTAACGGGCCACAATTCAGATTTTCCTGTTTTCCACTTAAGACTTGCTTGTGTTCACACCATTCTTGACTTTGCCAAGAGCGCATTCCTTCTGCCGTTATCCGTCTGCCAAGTCAGCACATCTGAAGAGTACATCAACGTTAATATCACCATGTGTAAACTCATCAACTCAAAATGTTCCCACTGTTAATCTCTTAACTGACTTTGTCTAGAGGCCGCGCGTTTTTTCCCTCCGTGAAACGAGTTTGAGCGGAGAAGTTACCGACTCCTCGTGGGACCTGTGCTTGTTCACACACATCCGTTATTTGCTAGTTTATCTCTGTGATAAAGACCATCCCGGTAGAGATTACCCGCTCCTGAATATAAGACCATGGCGATGTTAGGCTCCACTAAGTTCCTGCAAGTTCCATTGGTGAGTCTTGTGGTCTGAAAACTCCAGTGAGATTCAGTATTTCTTGAAGCGTTTTCAAAAGTTTTTCCCTATTAAGTTGGCTCAGAATACGATCCGCTTAAATATCTATAATTTTTTTTATTGTTCAATTTGTTTTCCGTGTATGTTATTTTAAATTCAGATTTTAAAAAGGCTTAATTAATCTTCACATGACTTACGCAATCTTTCTCTCTTGCTCTGACAGTTGTGAAAGTTTGCTAGTTGCCAGGTTGTGTTTGATTGACAGGTTGTGTTTGATTGACAGTTTCCAAGAGTAACGGTCGACTTGAGAAGACATGAAGGGTGCGTTGGTTTTGTGTGCCATGGTGGCGCTGTCCGAGTGCTTCCACAAGTAAGTTACCCTTAACTCTGTCTCTTAGACACAACAAGGCTCTTCGTCTGTGCTGGCTTGGTGATGATAACCTGTTAGTCTAACTGGAGTTTCATCTCTGGGAAGAATGAAGTATCTATATCTGTTGAATGATATGTGTGTATATCTATATCTGTGTATATCTATATTTGTGTGTACATCTAGATCTGTGTATATCTATATCTGTGTGTACATCTAGATCTGTGTATATTTATATGTGCGTATACATCTGTGTGTATAGATATGTGTGTACATCTGTATGTGTGTATATCTATATGTGTGTGCACATCTGTATCTATGTATATCTATATCTGTGTGTACATCTAGATCTGTGTATATCTATATGTGCGTATACATCTGTGTGTATAGATATGTGTGTACATCTGTATGTGTGTACATCTATATGTGTGTGTATACATCTGTGTGTACATCTACAGTATATCTGTGTGTAAATCTAGATCTGCGAGTATACCTATATCTGTGTGTAGATCCATGTCTGTGTGTAGATCTACATCTGTGTAGATCTATACACAGATTGTCCTCCAAGGTATGTGTACAGGTACAAGTGTGTTTATCTACATGTACCTGTCCTCCAGGATTCCCCTGATTAAGGGGAAGAGTGCCAGAGACAGTTTGGAGGAGCAGGGCTTGTGGGAGGCGTACAGGAACAAGTTCCCTTACGATGCAGCTGCTAAGTACAACCAGCAGTATCTCGGAAACGAGCCAATGACCAACGACTTTGACGTAAGAGTCACATTGTTATTCTCTTTCGCTGGGGATGTTTTCCTCTCGTCTTGTCTGAAGGTTGGACTGAACTATGCCTGTTTCAGCTCTCTAGTGTCTCCTGTCCTCTCTCTGGTCTTTCCTGCTCTCTCTCTGGTCTCTCCTGCTCTCTCTGGTCTCTCCTGCTCTCTCTGGTCTCTCCTGCTCTCTCTCGTCTCTCCTGCTCTCTCTCTCTGGTCTCTCCTGCTCTCTCTGGTATATCCTGCTCTCTCTCTGGTCTCCTGTCCCCGGTTACTGATGTTCTCTCTGGTCTCTCCTGCCCTCTCTCTGGTCTCTCCTGCTCTCTCTGCTCTCTCCTGGTCTCTCTCGTCTCTCCTGCTCTCTCTCTCTGGTCTCTCCTGCTCTCTCTGGTATCTCCTGCTCTCTCTCTGGTCTCTCCTGTCCTCTGTTAACTGACGTTCTCTTTGGTCTCTCCTGCTCTCTCTCTGGTCTCTCCAGTCCTCTGTTAAGTGACGTTCTCTCTGGTCTCCAGCTGTCCTACTATGGAGTGATCTCCATTGGGACTCCTCCCCAGTCCTTCAGTGTCATCTTCGACTCTGGATCATCTAACCTGTGGATCCCCTCAGTCTACTGCAGCAGTGCAGCTTGTAGTACGTACACACTGTCTCTCCCTCTCTCCCTCATTTCCTCTCCTCTTCCCTTCTTTTTTCTCTCTCTTCTTTCTCTCTCCCTCTCTCTCCCTTTCCTCTCTTCTCTTCTCTTTCTCTCGCCTTCTCTCTTTCTCGCCGTGTTCTTCTCTCTCTTCTCCTCCTCCCTCTCTCTCTCTTTTATCATATCCCTTGTCTTCCCTCCCCCCTCCCACTCTCTCTCTCCCCCTCTCTCTCTCTCCCTCTCTTTCTTCCCCCCTCTCCCCCTCTTTCTGTCTCACCTCATCGATCCCTCACAATCTCTTATTTACTCTTTACGCACACATATAATAGTAACCTTCCTTCCCTGCTCACAGACAACCACCAGAAGTTCAACCCCAGTTTGAGCAGAACGTTCAGGAACTCTGGTAGGAGTCTGTCCATCTCCTATGGCACGGGTAGCATGACTGGCTTCCTGGGCTACGACACCATGGAGGTGACACGTCACACCTTTCCTCTTTGAAAGTCACAACATGGGATCAGAAACATGTCAAAGTTAACGCATTTAAACTGTTTATCTTCTAGCGGCTGGTTGCATGTTGCTTAACCTGGTCCTCTTCTCATCCTCCCTTCTTTCCTTGGTCGCACTTGCTCCTCTTTCCCCCTTCATCCTCCCCCTTTCCCTCCCCCTTTCCCTCCCCCTTCCTTGCTTTCTGCTCTGTCCTCCCTCTCTCCCCCTTCCTCCCCTCTCTCCCCCTGTCGTCCCTCTCTCTCCCTCCCTTCCCTCTCTCCTCCTGTCGTCCCTCTCTCCCCCTCTCTCCCCTCATCCTCCCTCCCTCCCCCTTCCTCTCCTCTCTCCCCATCTTTCCTCTCTCTCTTCCCCACGCTACCCCTGTCCCCTGTCCTCCCTGTCCCCTGCCACCTCTCTCTCCCCTCCCTCCCCTCTCTCCCCCTGTCCTCCCTCTCTCCCCCCTCTCCCTCAGGTGGGAGGAATTGACGTCAGTAACCAGATCTTTGGCCTGAGTCAAACTGAGGCTCCTTTCATGGCTCACATGAAGGCTGATGGTATCCTGGGTCTAGCATACCCTCGCCTGTCTGCCTCAGGGGCCACGCCCGTCTTCGACAACATGATGAGTCAGCACCTCATCAACCAGGACTTCTTCTCTGTCTACCTGAGCAGGTGAGATGTACAGGAGGCTGACAGTCACATCTGGCATAGCGACTGCTAGCAGCATTACACCTGGAACAGCAGGTCTTATTAGCCTGCATGCTAGCTGGTGGATTACTTTTCACGTCTGTGTAAAAGTGTTTTGTCACCACTGTTATCCACAATGTACTACTATATTATAGGGATGTTTCCTCTTCCTAATGAGTTTCCCTCCCTCTCTTCCTTCCTCCTCCATCCCTCTCTTCCTCCCTCCCTCTCTTCCTTCCTCCCTTCTTCTACTGCCCTCCCTCATCTCTTTCCCCTCCCTTCTCTTCTTCCCCTCCCCTTCTCTCTCACCTTCCTTTCTTCCTCTCTCTCTCTCTAACCCCTCCTCTCCCCTCGTTGGTGTGTGTGGTAGTGTGGGTCTTCAGTGTTATTCTGCTGCGCCCGCAGAGTTCCTGGACCGGCAGACCAGGCCTCACGGGTGGCGAGAAAAGGGGGTGGGAGGGCTTCCACGAAGCATCGGCAGGAAAGGAGAGAGGTACGGGGAGCGGCTACGGAAGAGGGATGGAGGGAGACAGTCTCTTGTCATGGGCCTGCCCCATGCCTCTCGGAGGAATCGCCCTGACGGATCCCAGGCTGTTTTCGCGTCACCTCAGCCGTCGCCTCAGGTCAGTGCGACCGGTAGTGTCAGACTCGCACGATGTCCTGAACGGCCAGGGAAGGGAAGAAGAAGGCTGTAGTGATCAGCACACCTTCATGGAGAGGGTTCACGCGCCCTTGATTATCGCCACGCCGATGGTTCAGAGGAGGGGAACTAGCTGCGAGCAGGAAGTGAAGTGCATCATGTTAGAGGGATAGGGGAAAGGGATATGAACGCCATCCGGGAAGCGAGAGAGAAAGCTGAGGGAATGGAGGACGCCGAAGGAAGAGAGGAGTGTGACACATAAGGACCTTCATTCCTAGCTGAGTACCCGCAGCTGAGCTGTACTGGCAGATCACTGTGGACAGGTACTCCCACTATTAATATAGGTACGATGGAGCCTTAACACGATGAGCTATGGAGAGCTTATATACCAAGGTAGCGCCATGTTAGCCTTTAAAATAAGAGGAAGCTACCTGTTATGGCCTATTAGAAGGAGACTATGTAGGCTCCTTAATAGACGCGCAGAGCCAGAGTTCAGCTTTAGTAGTACGGAAGGGCCATGTAGCTTTAAGAAGGAGGCATATGTACCTAATGAGAGGATGTCCTAAGAGAAGCTTTATAGTGGAGCCATCCGCCTCAGCATTTATGAGAGCTATGTCCCCCTACTAGAGGAGCCAATGATTGAGCCTTATGTAGTGAGACCATGTAAGCGCCTAGAATTAGAGGAGCTAGTGTAGGCCTCACCTTACAGAGGAAGCATATTGTAGACTATTATAGAGGAGCCGATGATAGCTTCTCATTAGAGGACCTACTTATAGGGCCTTATATATAGGAGCTCATGTCAACACTTATGGGAGAGAGTTACTCCCTGCTTGATAAAGGAGTTTTATGTAGCTTTAAGTAGGATTGACATATGTACCACTTATATCGAGGAGCTGAGCTGTAGCTTTATAGAGGGCAAGCTATGTAGCTTCTATTAAGGGCACAAGGGCCACGGTACGCTTTATAGAGGAGCATATATTAGGGCCCTTCTAAAGGAGCTATGTACTTATAGATGAAGCTATGTAGCCCTTATAGAGGAGGCTATGTAAGCTTTATAAGGAGCTATGTAGCCTCTCATCATAGAAGTTGATGTCGACTCCTTGGCTTTACATGAGGCTAGCACTCATCGTCGAGAGTACCACTATACATCATCTCAGGTACCTGCCAGCCTCAGTCGATGCTCGTCCTGCTCTTGCAGCATTACCTGACGACGCAAAGTTAAATCGGCCAGGTCGGTGGCGTGTCCAGGAGTGGCTGCTCGGTGTCGATCGTAGACACCGAGACTAACGGTCTCGGTTGATCGCCTGACTTGCACCCAGGCCGCAATCAATCTACATTGGTCCATGCATGGTAACGGCCGCCCGAGTGGGCCGACACCGCCGTCGCTCGCCACCGTAACGGAGGAAACGGGTGAGTTACCGCGGCGCAGAAGCCTCCAGAGAGATGCGCCGAGGGTTAATGGCTAGCCCCAGGATACTCATCCAAGTTGCCTCCATGTGAGCCTGAAAGCACGAAGGCTCAGTTGCTGGAGTAGCAGCACGATCGTGGCCCGTTTTATCGCACTCGACGAAAGAACGAATACAAGTGTTATGTTCCACTCCACCACAGATGGGCAGTGGAATTACGTGTCTTGGGGGAGATGAGTCTGCTCGAGTGTTGATCAATCCATTGGTCGTGGGTTAGAATAGAGTTGGAGGGCAGTGTGGCTCAGTAGACGAGGTCGGTCAGGGGACAGGAGGTACAGGGAGACAGGGGTAGCGTGGGGAATGCATCTATCTCATGCTTCTATCAATGGCTCTGCAATCACATCTGTCTCTCAATATCTCTCTCTCAATCTCTCTCCATCGCTCTAACGTTCATGGGGGGCTGCAGCATCTACGGATGCAGGGTCACATCGCATCTCTCTGTGAGTAGGCTGTGGAAGCGTCGGCCGGACTGGGCGACATCATGCTCTCGGGGTCATCTCTCTTATATGTCTCGTCATCTCTCAACTGTGCTCTCTCTGCGAGTCGTCTCTATATCTCTCGTAATTTCTTCTCGATCTAATCTCTTATATGTCTCTTCATCTCTCAGTCATCTCTCTTCACCTCGTCTCGTCATATCTCTCTACGCCATGCTCTCTCTCATCTCTTCTGTCATGAATCTGCGGTCATGGCCTCGTATGGTGATGTCTCCCTCCATCGTCTCTCATCTCTCAGTTTCTGGCCTGCAAGTGGTCGATCTCCAGTGCTCATTACTTCTTATAGAATCTCTTCATGTCTCTCTCCTCTCTCACTATCTCTCTAACCTGTTTCCTTTCTCAAGAATAATGGTTCAGGGCGAGAGCGTGTAACTACAGTCAAGCGGCACACGGGGGAGTAGGGGGCAGCGCGGTTTGCCTGAAATCACCTTCAACATCGATGGACATGCCTTCACTCTCCCTGCCTCTGCCTATGTCCGCCAGGTCTGTGTTGGAGTGTGTTTACACTTGTGTGTGTTTGTTGCGTCTATTCACTTGTGTGTGTTTGTCTGTGTGTGTGTTTGCATTAGTGTTTGTGTGTGTCTTTGCACTTGTGTGTGTGTGTGTTTGCACTCGTGTGTGTTTGTGTATGTGTGTGTGTTCATGTGTGCTTGTGTATGTGTGTGTGTGTGTGTTTGCCACTTGTTTGGGTATGTGTGTTTGCACTTGTGTTGTGTGTGTCTGTGTTTGTTTGTGTGTTTGTCCATGTGTGTGTGTGTGTTTGTCCGTGTGTGTGTGTTTGCACTTGCGTGTGTGCTTGTGAATGTGTGAGTGTGTGTGTTTTTGCACTCGTGTGTGTTGTGTGTGTGTTTGTACTTGTGTGTGTGTGTGTCTGTGTGTGTGTGTGTGTTTGTACTTGTGTGTGTCTGTGCGTGTGTGTGTGTTTGCACTTGTGTGTGTGTGTGTGTTTGTACTCGTGTGTGTGTGTGTGCTATCATGCCTCTCCAGGATCACATGACCTCTGATCTGTGTAACTGCTTCTGTCTCTCCAGTCTCAGTACTACGGCTGTCGTACTGGCTTCCAGAACGGAAACAGCCTCTGGATCTTGGGAGACGTCTTCATCAGAGAGTACTACACCATCTTCAACAGAGCCCAGAACATGGTGGGCCTGGCCCAGGCCAGATAATCAAACCCAGATCTATCTATCTGCTACTCGATCTATGTGTCATCATCTATAGACTACCTATGCCTACTCAGGTGGAATATCAGAGCCAAGATAATTCCTAGCGATTGTTAAGTGGCGGTCTTGTGGTTTGAAGTCATCACAACAACGTCACAAAAGGCTTGGTGTTTGTTGGTTTTCTAGAAGAATAAAGAAGTAGGATCTTAAATTAAGTATTTTTTTAAGTGTTTTGTGTTTATGTCATACTTGGTTACAGCATGGATTCTTAATCCTTGAAAATAATATGGAGTTTATGTAGCTGTGAACAGCACTGTAAAAATCATTAACATTACCCCCCCCCCAAAAAAAACTATTCTACCTTTCAAAATGAATTACAAAAACCTTTTTCCACACACACACACACACACACACACACAACATGACACATCAAACGCTTTTCTTTTTCTTTTTGTCAAATCTTTTACTGTAAATAACGTTGTTAACTTTCTTTTCAAAACGTTTTTGTGCGCAATGACAAGACATAACATCGATCATGTCGCCATATATTTCCATATATTTACACTAACATCTGCCTTAAATAAGTAAGATGTAGAAAGGTACAAGTAGTTGTATGGAAAAGTGACGTAGTGACACCTGAAATATCTCCCTAATGTCTGAAGTTAGTGTGAAGACGAGTCATTGTTAGGGTAAAGACGTGAGCTGAAGTTAGATACACACATTTTCACCAAACCCAGATCTTTGTCTCATGATCTCACCACAACAACCATCCTGACAGAGAAATGAGGAAATAGAATTCATCCAAATGTTAAGGAACACCTGAATTTTGGCTCCACGTCAACTTTCCTCATATCTGTAACTTAAATGATCAAGATAAGCTTCGCGATCTGAACCCAAACCAGTTTTCGAAGCGTTTCAGATGAGGGACCAGAGAGGAAGACTGTTGGTATGAGGCAGTAACAGCATGTGTTGTGGGTGTGTCTTGTCTTGTGCTTTGGAGTAAATAAAACTTTTATTTCCTTAATTCAAACAACATCCTACTACAGAACAAGCAACACGTCTGGATGTTTGGATAGAAATCTTGACGGTCGATGGTTACGGTGCTGTGGAGACGAAAGAGGAGTTAGTTCGAAAGGTCAGAACGAGTTCACTATATTTTAAATTCTAAAATAATCTGTGTATTAAGTTGGCAGACGTTAGATTTCCATCCAAAATGATGTACAAGGAAGGATTTGAACCTGTTGTCCAAATGCTTTAACCACTAAGCTGTATGTATACAACTTAAACTGTACATTTGTTCAGTCTGTCTATACCTAAAAAACTTGTGTTTAACTGGAGATAGACAGTTTGATTGACATGTTGTGTTTGATTGACATGTTGTGTTTGATTGACAGTTGCCAGGAGTGACGGAACCTTAGAAGACATGATGAAGTTGCCTCTGGTTCTATGTGTCATGGTTGCTCTCTCTGAGTCCCTCGTCAAGTAAGTAGCCGTTCAGCCTCTCTGTCGCCTCACAGCAGGAAAACCCAGGTTTGATTCCTGCCTGCTTGGGCGTTCAGGTCACCTATCAGATCTTGTACTGTGGAGTCTTCCTGCTCTCTGTTCCTCCTTCACACAGAACAGCTTAAGGGAATCTGAGGTAGCTGAGGTGTGTGTAGAATAGGGTTGCCAAATGTCCCGAATCAGGCGGGACGTCCCGCATTCTGAGCCTAATCGATTTGTCCCGTACAGGACCTCACTTGTCCTGTTTTTTTTTTACTACTGCGCTGATCTAACCACTGATACAACAGCAGTGCTGATCACCACACTTAAGAATGATCACAGACACACTGTATATTTGCACAAAACCATCCCACCTTTTGTACCTCATTTCATAGTGACAAAGTTGGCAACCCTAGCGTAGAATGACCATTGAATCAGAATTGGTTTTATTCACCATGCAAGATACACAAGCACAGAATTGACTGTGGCAGGGAAGTGCAAACCTAGAACATATATGAAACATAATGAAGGTACTGATACTCTGTCAATATCTTTAAACACAAGGGACATCTATGTGTATGTCTGTATGAGTGTGTTTATCTGTATCTGCCTGTTCTCCAGGATTCCCCTGATTAAGGGGAAGAGTGCCAGAGACAGTTTGGAGGAGCAGGGCTTGTGGGAGGTTTACAGGAACATGTTTCCTTACAACCCAGCTGCCAAGTTTGAACAGAGTTTCTACAGCAACGAGATCATCACCAACGACTTTGACGTGAGCAGAACTGTTTGCTGTTATGATCGATATAAATATACAATATATGATCTCTCCTGAAAGTCTCTGGTCTCTCCTGACAGTCTCTCTCTGGTCTCTCCTGCCCTCTCTCTGGTCTCTCCTGACAGTCTCTCTCTGGTCTGTCCTGCCCTCTCTCTGGTCTGTCCTGTTCCCGGTTACTGATGTTTTCTCTGGTCTCTCCTGAAACTCTCTCTGGTCTCTCCTGCTCTCTCTCTCTGGTCTCTCCTGCTCTCTCTCTGGTCTCTCCTGCCCTCTCTCTGGTCTCTCCTGCTCTCTCTCTCTCTGGTCTCTCCGGTCCTCTGTTAACTGACGTTCTCTCTCTGGTCTCTCCTGCTCTCTCTCTCTGGTCTCTCCTGCTCTCTCTCTGGTCTCTCCTGCTCTCTCTGTGGTCTCTCCTGCTCTCTCTCTCTCTGGTCTCTCCTGCTCTCTCTCTCTCTCTGGTCTCTCTTGTCCTATGTTAACTGACGTTCTCTCTCTGGTCTCTCCTGCTCTCTCTCTGGTCTCTCCTGCTCTCTCTCTCTCTTTGGTCTCTTCTGCTCTCTCTTTGGTCTCTCCTGTAATCTGTTAACTGACGTTCTCTCTCTGGTCTCCTGCTCTCTCTCTGGTCTCTCCTGCTCTCTCTCTGGTCTCTCCTGCTCTCTCTCTGGTCTCTCCTGCCCTCTCTCTGGTCTCTCCTGCTCTCTCTCTGGTCTCTCCTGCTCTCTCTCTGGTCTCTCCTGCTCTCTCTCTGGTCTCTCCTGCTCTCTCTCTCTCTCTTTGGTCTCTTCTGCTCTCTCTTTGGTCTCTCCTGTAATCTGTTAACTGACATTCTCTCTCTGCTCTCTCTCTGCTCTCTCTGGTCTCTCCTGCTCTCTCTCTGGTCTCTCCTGCTTTCTCTCTGGTCTCTCCAGTCCTCTGTTAAGTGACGTTCTCTCTGTTCTCCAGCTGTCCTACTATGGAGTGATCTCCATTGGGACTCCTCCTCAGTCCTTCAGTGTCATCTTCGACACAGGCTCCTCCCCCTTGTGGGTTCCATCCATCTACTGCAAAAGTGTCGGCTGCAGTACGTATACACACACACACACACGCATGCACACACACGCACACACACACACACACACATCAGCTGTGGTAGTTATATTGAAATACTAACCCTCATGGCTAAATGTCATTCATGTCTCCACACAGGGAACCACCGTAAGTTCCAGCCTCTGTTGAGCAGCACCTGTCGGATCACTGGCAGGATCCTCTCCATCTCTTATGGCACCGGCAGCATGGCCGGCTTCCTGGGCTACGACACCGTCAAGGTGACACAACGCTATATTCACGAGAGAGAACCTGATACACGTCGCATTTCCACACTGAACTGGGCATCGAAAGAATGCAAACGTCTTATAAACCAGTTCTTCTTGATGGATTGAAACAGTTCATACATGATTTATCTTTACGGAAAATTTAATTGAGTTGTTGTTGCATTATTTGGATGTTGTTGTTATGATTTGTGAAAGATCATGCAGGCTGTACAGTAATAATATGTTGCTACAACTTCCTCTCTGTGATTGACACCTAGTTCATTGACATCTAGTTAAGTTCATGTTGTTTTGAACCTGTTGAAGTCTGTTTGGACTATTATGTCAATGTTAAACTATTGCGTTACTTCCACATTTGGAGGATGGGGAAACGCTATTTCTATGATCTGTGTTAGTGGTTCCCAACCTTGGTCCTTAAAGAAACACCTGCCCTGTATTTCTGAAGATGTTTCCTTGTTTCAACCTACCTGATTAGTATCGGTGTTCCCTAAGGACCAGAGTTGGGAACCACCGATCTGTTTAATGACTCGTTTAAAGGTGTGCTTGACAGTAATGTTCCCTTTGACGTTTGACAGCTCGGTTCTTCGTCTCTGGGCTGAACCTGACCTTGCCTGAGACTCCAGAGGAGGTGTTGAAGCATGTTCTGGGTTCCCTGCGTGAAAAGACCCTGGCCAGTCTACCACGCCTGCTGGACTGGGTCAAGATACAGACTCCAGGATCAGGCAGAAGCTGCATCAACATCATCTGCTCCGACTTTGTGAAGGAGATGGAGTTTGTCTCCCTCGTTATCAAACTCAACGACAAACTTCTGTCGCAAGAGGATGACTCCAACACCGGTTGATCTTACTGCTGAATACTGAAACTGAAGTCACAATGTGAGAGATGAGGTAATAACTGGATAATTCAAACCCTTCCTTCTCTCTTTGAGATAACCATCTGCTTAGTTGAAACTAATCTGATAACCGTGTAGATTCTTTTACTCTTTAGATTAGTAATTGAATATAGACTGTTTAAGCTTGGTCGATTCAACAAATAAACGATCGCTCAAGTACTGATTGGAATGACACTGTTCTTTCTCCAACATCCACAAACGTACCCTACAACATTTACATTGTGTGAGATATTCAAACAAAAGAAACTCAACCATCTTATTCAAGAAACTCATTATCATTTAATCATGCGAAGGAAATTCATTGCCTTTTCAGTGTCAACCCACCCTGGCCTCTCACCACCTACAGAAAGCAGGTTGCCTGATCGTTCACCTGCCTCATTCTAAACAGGTCAAATAGGTCATCAGTGTCGACTGGCAGGTTCTAAACAGGTCAACATCAGTGTCGAGTGTCACGCAGGTCGTCAAAATCACGTTGGTCAGGATCTCATTTTTCAAGCACTTTGTTTCCTTTGATTGTAAGTTGCTTCCTCCACTGATCTGGGTTTGATTACTTTGCCTTGGCCAGGCCCACTGCATTCTTGGCCCGGCTGAAGATCGTGTAGTACTGTCTGATGAACACGTCTCCCAGGATCCACAGGCTGGAGTCCAGGCTTCCAAAACCGGTACGACAGCCATAGTAGTGGGACTGCAGACACAGAAGTGGTTAGACCAGGCTGACAGGTCAGAGGGAATGTGTTCCTGGAGAGCAGTGAGTTCTCTCACACACGCACAAATATGCACGTACAAACGTATGCGCGCGTGCACACACACACACACCATGCATACACAAAGCAGGAAACACACCTGGAGCACAGGTCATATGCACGTACACACACACACACACAAGAATACTGGGCGGATGCATACACACGTTACAGGATAAGCAACTAGGGAGCTGGAAGGGCGGTAGGCGGAGTCGGCGCATATGTAAAGGGATGAGCGTTTGATCAGCACACAAACCACATCAGCAGGAAACACCAGCCGTGTGCGTTAGGGCATTCATAGATATAGTGTATGCGAAGGACGAACAAAGAGAGATGTATGTGACAAGGAGAGAGACGAGGTGGTGTTGTGCAGTTATGACCCAGGTTGTGTCGTGTGGTGGTTTGATTGTTATAAGCCTGGTAGATGTTGATAATTCTCGTCGGGACTCGCATGTGTGTGTGTGTGTGTGTGTACGTGCATATGACCTGTGCTCCAGGTGTGTTTCCTGCTTTGTGTATGCATGTGTGTGTGTGTGTGCACGCGCGCATACGTTTGTACGTGCATATTTGTGCGTGTGTGAGAGAACTCACTGCTCTCCAGGAACACATTCCCTCTGACCTGTCAGCCTGGTCTAACCACTTCTGTGTCTGCAGTCCCACTACTATGGCTGTCGTACCGGTTTTGGAAGCCTGGACTCCAGCCTGTGGATCCTGGGAGACGTGTTCATCAGACAGTACTACACGATCTTCAGCCGGGCCAAGAATGCAGTGGGCCTGGCCAAGGCAAAGTAATCAAACCCAGATCAGTGGAGGAAGCAACTTACAATCAAAGGAAACAAAGTGCTTGAAAAATGAGATCCTGACCAACGTGATTTTGACGACCTGCGTGACACTCGACACTGATGTTGACCTGTTTAGAACCTGCCAGTAGACACTGATGACCTATTTGACCTGTTTAGAATGAGGCAGGTGAACGATCAGGTAACCTGCTTTCTGTTGGTGGTGAGAGGCCAGGGTGGGTTGACACTGAAAAGCCAATGAATTTCCTTCGCATGATTAAATGATAATGAGTTTCTTGAATAAGATGGTTGAGTTTCTTTTGTTTGAATATCTCACACAATGTAAATGTTGTAGGGTACGTTTGTGGATGTTGGAGAAAGAACAGTGTCATTCCATTCAGTGCTTGAGCGATCGTTTATTTGTTGAATCGACCAAACTTAAACAGGCTATATTCAATTACTAATCTAAACCGAAAAATAATCTACACGGTTATCAGATTAGTTTTAACTAAGCAGATGGTTATCTCAAAGAGAGAAGGAAGGGTTTGAATTATCCAGTTATTACCTCATCTCTCACATTGTGATTCCAGTTTCAGTATTCAGCAATAAGATCAACCGGTGTTGGAGTCATCCTCTTGCGACAGAAGTTTGTCGTTGAGTTTGATAACGAGGGAGACAAACTCCATCTCCTTCACAAAGTCGGAGCAGATGATGTTGACGCAGCTTCTGCCTGATCCAGGAATCTGTATCTTAACCCAGTCCAGCAGGCGTGGCAGACTGGCCAGAGTCTTTTCACGCAGGGAACCCAGAATATGCTTCAACACCTCCTCTGGAGTCTCAGGCAGTGTCAGGTTCAGCCCAGAGACGAAGAACCGAGCTGTCAAACGTCAAAGGGAACATTACTGTCAAGCACACCTTTAAACGAGTCATTAAACAGATCGGTGGTTCCCAACTCTGGTCCTTAGGGAACACCGATACTAATCAGGTAGGTTGAAACAGGGAAACATCTTCAGAAATACAGGGCTGGTGTTTCTTTAAGGACCAAGGTTGGGAACCACTAACACAGATCATAGAAACAGCGTTTCCCCATCCTCCAAATGTGGAAATAATGCAATAGTTTAACATTGACATAATAGTCCAAACAGACAGTCCAAACAGACTTCAACAGGTTCAAAACAACATGAACTTAACTAGATGTCAATGAACTAGGTGTCAATCACAGAGAGGAAGTTGTAGCAACATATTATTACTGTACAGCCTGCATGATCTTTCACAAATCATAACAACAACATCCAAATAATGCAACAACAACTCAATTAAATTTTCCGTAAAGATAAATCATGTATGAACTGTTTAAATCCATCAAGAAGAACTGGTTTATAAGACGTTTGCATTCTTTCGATGCCCAGTTCAGTGTGGAAATGCGACGTGTATCAGGTTCACATACCTGGTCTCCCTTCCAGAAGCTTCTTATCCAGAACCTCAACCACCTTGTCTGGGTCCAGAGTGTCGCCATAGTGATACGGGATGGATGGCCACAGCTCCCCGTTCTGGTCAGACGCTCTGAGGAGGTCGTAGGAGACGATGACCTGTCTGTTTGTTTCCCAGCAGGTGTGAAGCGTGGGGACCTCCTGTGGAGTCACACAAGGTCATCAAGCTGCCATCGAAACACCTTTACAGTGTGTGTGTGTGTGTGTATGTGTGTGTAAGTGAGCATGTCTGTGAGTGTGTATGTGAGTGCGTGTGTGTGTATGTGTGTGTGCATGTGCATGTGAGTGAGTGTGTATGTGTGTAAGTGTGTGAGAGTGTGTGTGTGTGTGTGTGTGAGTGTCTGTGTGAATATGTGTGTGTGTGAGTGTGTGTGTGTGTGTGTGTGTAAGAGTGTGAGAGTGTGCATGTGAGTCAGTGTGTATGTGTGTAAGTTTGTGAGAGTGTGTATGTGTGTGCGTGCACAGGTCTGTCTGAGCATTCATCACACATTCATGTCAAGCTTCAAAGTCGGAGTGCCATCAAACCCTTTAACATTTTATTCATCAACATCACGTCCTCGACTCTGTGACTCATCAGCGTTTGTTATCGTTATGTTGTTTTTCTAGTTCGGTGTTTTTTCCAGTACCTGTCGGAGAAGGAGTTTGGATCCGAACAGCGTTTTGATGAAGGACACAAGGCGATCGTGGTCTGAGTCGCTCAGGTTGTGGAAATGAGACAAGGCCAAGATCACAACCTCCTTCGTGTGTTTCTCCAGCCAGCTGTGGATCTCCTTCAGGACTCTCTGAGGACACGGATCCACTCAGTCACAGTTTATTCGTACAGTTTGTATAGTTTGTATAGCTTCTTGTATAGTTTGTATTTTTTTTTGTTTATGTATAGGGCAAATTGTTATATTTATTTTTACTTGATTGTTGTATGCCTGTACTGTTGTATGCCTGTACTTATGTAGCAACGTGGCTCTGTGAGGCACGACATTTCGTTCCACTGTATGACCCCGCATGTAGCGGAATGACAACAAAGCACAACTCGAACTTCCCATGGATATTTGGGGGTGATTATTGGCAGGGAATGTATACTATTCGATTTGACACAAATAAATAATTGAAGTGATCCATAATGTGTTTTGAGAGCAGACTCACCTCCACAGTGCTGTGGGTGAAGAGGCCGTGTGCAAAGTAAAGAGTGTCGCTGTTGTCGTCAGGTTTGTGAGCGATCCTCAGATCGAAGAAACGAACGCCGAGGTTCAGTTGCGCCGTGACTACGGAGTCCTGCAAGATACCAGACGCAGTTCACACACAACCTGAGCACTTTATAACGTGTTTATCTCACTTGTTCTGACTATGGCGATGATTTATATTGGTGTGGAAATAAATATACGGGTGTGTGTGGGGGGGGGAAGCAATCTCTTTTAAATAGAACTACTTAGTGCCAGCACATAAACTAGACGTCTATTCTGCGAGCCAGTTGCAAGTCTAGCGTGTTGGTGTACCTGAGTTGTGGCCCATCTGTAGACGATTGGCTTCACCACGTAGGGTAACAGCTGGTCCAGTTTAACCAGAGTATCCGGTTCCATGACAGGGGAAGTCTCGTCCAAATCGTAGCACATCGTGTCATGGCTGCCTTAAAAGAAACACACAAATAAATATAAATACAAATAAATAAACAAATAAATACAAATAAACACCAATGTGTACGTTTGTGCTGGAAGCAGCCCGCCTAATCCGCTAACTTCTTAAATCGTAGTTAGCGAACTCCCGAGTAGGTTTCATTATACGTGGGTGGGGAAATGTCCAACCACTTTTTGGAAACGGCATATATGTCCATCCCGCACATTTCTCATTTCGAGGAACCGATATTTCGCGGGTACATCCTCAGTTAACCCAAGTGAACTCTTCGGGGTTCAGAATGACCCGAAACCATGTTAAATGACACACACGCAAACACACAGTGAGACATTTAGATTATGTTTGTTTGACTGAACTCAAACAAAACTAAATCTTTCTGACTCATGTGCCGCATGGTTGCACATTTCAATGACCAAAAGGACACAAGGTACTTTTTTCCCCTTAAAATTAACCTCCTTTATTTCAAGTTTGAAGATGGGGTCTTTTTGACCCCTCTGACAGGGAGAGTTGCAGAATACGAAGAGAGAACGAGCGTTAAAAAATAAATAAAAAAAACTTTCGCTCGCCCAGGCAGCTCCCCAGTAGCCAAAACGTAGTTATACTTTGCACTGTGCCAAGTAAATGTGGACCGTTCTTTAGCGTTGAGCAACGGAATATATAAAATTGGATGAACGTCTAATAAATTTACAACTAAAAAACAACAATCTCTACTTTAAAAAAGTAATAACATTGTACGAATAATTTGTATTTTTGAATAAATAAAGTCACATTTTGAATGTTTACCAGGTATAGCCAGCTCCCATAGCGGTATTGTATGTAGTTTTTCAGGTAATTTGGACATCCAATCAGCATTCAGAGAGTCCTCAGACATCCCTGTGGTTATCTCTACGACCTGTGAAGCCATTGAAGAACCTGGAGGAAACAACAGCCTGTAAACTCAGATCTAAGTGGTGTTTCACACTCCTATCTTACTGAACGTGCCCATTTATCAACACACTTAAATATTTCACGTGCAAACTAACCAAACGTTCTCGACAAGTTATCAGGCCTATCTGCGTTGCTTTGTCACCACCTAAAGTTTGTCATTATAAATACCTTTGAAGCACAATTCCAGCCGTGCACAATTTGTTGAAGCGGTAATATGCTTATCTGACGTACACTTAGTTATGTATCAAATGTATACACGTCTCTTCTCTTTTCTAGCACCAGTGAAGACATTGGCTGCTCACTAAATCAGCATTTTTACTCTTGCTTGTCTGGCAGTTTCGTTTGCACGTCGAATCACATGATTTTTATTTTACCCACAATGTTCCTCTATTTGTGTCAACTGTAACTTTTAGTAACATCCTCTAATATTCTCAGAAAAATACGTTTTTTATGCTGTGCCGCCCCTGTACGTTAGAGTCGGGTCATTTATAAAGCAAAACATTGATGCTGGTGAGGTATGTAACTGTGATCCTTATGTATAGCAAGTTTAATCTATACACCAGTCTTTTACACTCAGAACACAAGGAACAGATGTCAATGGGGGAACAAATTGCACACAGCTATTTAAATCACATTCAGCTCAACTAAGTAACGAGAGAACACGTCACGATCGAACACAGAACATATCACACATGAAGGTTAAGTGAGGTTATATCATATCACGTGAAAACGGCCTGATATAATTTGTATCCCCTCTCTAACTGTATTCGTACAGTTTGTATAGTTTGTATCCTGTTTAGTTTATGTATAGGAGAAATGTTATATTTATTTTAAATTGTTTGTTGTTAGATTGTACTGTTAAATGTCTGTACTTATGTAGCACCGTGGCTCTGTGAGGCACGACATTTCGTTCCACTGTATGCACCCGCATGTAGCGGAATGACAATAAAGCACAACTTGAACTTGAACTTGAACTAACTAGAACAACAGTCGTCTTCATTTGATATCATATTGGGTTTTTTGTGTGTGACCAGAAGAGCACCGACAATATCCCACATAATGGCAGGACAGACTCCTTACACCAGTGGTTCTTAACCTTGTTGGAGGTACTGAACCCCGCCAGTTTCATATGCGCATTCACCGAACCCTTCTTAATTGAAAAACGGAAATATGATTGTTTCAAAGTCATACAATCGTATGAGTCAGGTGTGTGTCTTGACCTCTACCGAACCCCTGAGACTGAACCCAACCGAACCCAGGTTAAGAACTTACATGTTAGAGGAGGGGGTACACATTATATCTGGTGAAGAAAACGGCCTGAATAAAGTTGTATTCGTCACCTTACATTTGAGACATACATTATGTAACCGATTTAGGTGGAGAACCAGAGGCTAGCAAATCTTCGACCACAGGTATGGATAAAGGTATGACCTACACAGCACTAGTATCTAAATGAGTTCATTGCCATTTTAATGCTACTAAAATGTTTTGAAGATGACTCTATGCCTCTACAGCTATACTCATGAACTTGAAACAACTGAGTTTATCTGCTGTATATCTGCCATGATACACCTGCCTTTCAGGTGCATTATTTGCTAGTTGTCTGGTTGTTCATGCGGTAACACACAAATAACCACCTTTGGTATTATTATTAAGTAACATACCATTTCTTATTTACGCATTACTTTGGTTTTAAAATACTCCGGTGATTAAATACAGGAATATTTTACATTCATGAGATGTAGTCCTGTGTGACTTGGTGTATTAATGAGTGAATTAGTAAGCGGAACTGTTGCCACTGGTCACGGATCCCCCCGGTCACCTTTTCCAGTCCAGCTTCCCACCTCCTTAAACACGCAACCTGGAAGAGACACAAACACACCTGCAAGACGTTTCCTGGGACTCTACCTTCATTCTGCAGGTCAGTACTTGGTTCAAACGACCACAAACGACATCCTCATGCTTCGTATTACTTCTGTCTTAGTTGAAAAGTAATATTGTGATTGTTTGCGTAACTTTGGGCTCAGTTTGGAAAATGTTTACTGAACCGCTGCAAAATCAAAGCGGGATAGTTAAAGCGTCTTGTGGCAGCAGTTTCACGTGAGTTGGTTCGCTCTTGCTAAATGTGTTTATTTCGAAATAACTAATATTTTGGTTTGATACGTTTTGTGTGTGTTGCTGCAATATGTCGCTAAAATTTCCCAATATGACTTTGGGAGTTTTGAAAACCCGTTATGCACCCGTTTGTTCATTTAATGTTGCAACTGTAATATGGCAAAGCCATACAGAGAATGGTTCGTTATATTGTCATGTTGATTCAAACTGAATTCTAAGTTAAACAAATGTACATTTAAAAGGTGATTTGTGCAAATGTAAGTACGATTGACGCGCTTATACTAGCCGTGGGTAATTAGTACTAGGTTTCGCACTATGTCAATAGACGTCAACGAAATAGCAAAGGCCCAGTATGCAGTGAACTGCAACTGTAAAATGATCATCTTATTTGTATTTTATAATAGATTTTTATTCTATTTTGATCTACCTTTATGTTTCATATACGCTCTGTTTGCGCTTCCCTGCCACAGTCAATTCTGTGCTTGTATATCTTGCATGGCGAATAAAAACCGATTCTGATCAAGTAACTCTAATAATCAGTGACAAATATTTGAATAAAAACAGATACGTTTGTAAGTGAATTGATTTTGTTGAGACTTTTTAAAGTTATTCAGTATACAAGACAAATACATGCGTTCAATGTCAGTTACTTATGTTTTGATTGAACATAGACGCGATCAGCGGAAAGAAAAACAAGCGGGTCGTTATTCCTCTGATACGCGACCATTTATGTGACAGAAAACAATTCATTTTGTTGTTGTTGTTGTTGTTGTTGTTATTGTGGCCACGTCTGGGATCCCGGGCGCTGGAGCAATAGCTGCCCACTGCTCCGGGTGTATGTTCACTGTGTGTGCATGCGGTTGCCCACTACTCACTGCTGTGTGTGCACTTGGATGGGTTAAATGCAGAGGGTGAATTTCGAGTATGGGTCACCATACTTGACAATACGTCACTTCACTTATCACTTATCACTTATGTCTTTGTGGCACAAACATAGATATCTGGAATTATAGAGAGATGGCCCAGAATCTAGAATTCTGCTGGGGATGCCTATGTTTCTCTGTGATTTCTCAGATTACAATTCTGTGGAGGTACGTTCATCTATTCTAGTCAAACGAACGATACTGTGGTCTCCTACATTCATGCGTTTTGATCATGCATCTTTCACAAAGCTGATGTTTACTACGTTATAAATCCTTATAGGTTGATCCAAATGTACTGTATTGTTTCAGGGTTAAATTGTCATCACAAACATCTGAATATAATACTAGTTCGTATATGGGAAGATGTTAAGATAGTTGACATAGTTGTATGCTTAATTCATCATACAGCGTTTGCATGTACATTTGAATACAGAAAACAATTCATTTTGTTGTTGTTGTTGTTATTGTGGCCTCGTCTGGGATGTCTTTGTGGCACAAACATAGATGTCTGGAATCAGTAAACTTAACAAAATGTGATCTGTTAGCCAGGAAACTGCTTTCAGAGCAGCAGATCATCCGTTTCTAAACTGAATTCACTTCTAAATAATGAAACTATCTCTTGCTTGGTGCTGCACTGTTGCTCATATTGTCTCTCTCAATCACTTCACCCTGCATGATCAACCTTGCCTGTACACTATTGTAACTCCCTGACACTACAGTATACTATACTATACTATACTATACTATATTATACAGTGTACTATACTATACTATTTGCTTTATGTGATATTGGAGTAGAATGTGAAGTGAAACTATTCATAAATAAATTGTAAACGGTTAGGAAAAGGCCTTTGTTTCCCCATCTTTCTGCAGAGATGTATGTGAAGAGAATAGGACAGGAACTGGGTCGTCCAACACGTTCTCTAGCAGGCTGGTTGATCACCAAGTTCCTCAAGTCACATAACCGCATGCTGGAGGAGAACGCTGTGCGTTTGTGTGGAATTCAGCCCGGAGACACGGTTCTGGAGCTGGGACACGGACCAGGACTGGGTCTACAGGCTGCGGCCCAGTTGCTCACACAACCGACTGGCAAACTCATAGGGGTTGATTATTCTCCGTACATGCACCAGGTAAGTGTGTGTGTGTGTGTCAGTGGATCCTTGTAAAAGGAGGAAGAGGAAGACCCCCCCACACACACACATACACACACCCTCAGGTGACATTGTCTTGTTAACCCTTGTTTTCTCTTCAGGGACCAGAATGACCTGCCAATACGTTTAAAGCATACACACGCTCACTCACAATGAGACGTTTAGATTGTATGTGCTTGATTGAACTCACACAAAATGACCTCTTTCTGATTCATGTGTAGCATCACTGCACATTTCAGTGCCCAACAGGGTACAGGGGAAACATTTAATCAACCTGCTTTATTTCAGGGGACCTTTTTGACCCTTAGGACAGGGGGAGTTGCAGAATATGAAGAGAGCACAAGGGTTAACCAAATGGTGTAGGATTATGACTAGTTTAATCCACACACTGCCTATGTAAATAGACCTCAGACCTGATCTCTCTCTCCTCTCTTCCTAAGTAGATGGCTAAAGAGCTGTTGAAGGAGCAGATGGCTAGTGGGAAGGTGACTCTGCATCATTGTGATGTGGCGGCCATGCCTCTGACTGACAATAGTGTGGACAGAGTGTTCCACTGTAACTGCTACTACTTCTGGCCAGACCTGAGGAAAGGTACCACAGAAATCCATAGGGTGATGAAACCAGGTATGTCGTGATCCAGCTACACGACCCAGCTATGTTCACCATCTAAACCATGGGGTCTCCAATCCTGGTCCTCGAGGGCCGCTGTCCTGAAGGTTTTCAGTGTTTCCCTGCTCCAGAACACCTGATTCTAATGAATGAGCCATTACCAAGCTCTGTGGAAGCTTCATAATGACCCTTTATTAGGGTCAGGTGTGCTGGAGCAGGGAAACATCTAAAACCTTCAGGACAGCGGCCCTCGAGGACCAGGATTGGAGACCCCTGATCTAAACCTTTTAGGAAACGACAAATAACTCTTTTGTAATTCTAAGTCTCCTCATTATATAGTGACTGTCAATCCTTTTCTCTCCCTGGCATGCCTCATGTCTGCTTCTCTACTTTTCTACCTCAGACACATGTTGAACTCTGGATTTTGATGTTTCAACAACCAATTAACTTTCTTTCTGCATGATGACATTTTGCCAATGTTATGCACCTCATTTTTAACCATCTCTGGAGGAGAGGATCCCACACTGATTTGCTCCTCCCAAGGTTTCTTAAAAAAAAATCTCCAATGCTTTTTTCCCTTGTCTTCCTTGAGGGTTTAGGTTAGTTGAGGGGCAGTTCTATGGGGGTTACCCCCCCTGTGGGGGGCACGTGAAGCCCCCTGTGGGGGGCATGTGAAGCCCCCTGTGACATCACAAAAGGGTGGTACAAATCCATTTTGCTGTGATTCTACCATTGTAGGTGGACTAATGGTCACCACTCTAAGGCTGCACAGGGTGATAGAGTTTGCATCCAAGCAGGTGTTACCTGGGGAGAACTGGCGTCCTGAGGCCTACATGGAGGCTCTGAGAACCTCAGGGTTCTCTGATGTGTGGATGGAGAACCTTAAGGAACGGAACATCAACTTTGAAGCCATATATGCCACTGCTTTAAAATGAGCCATTCCAAAAAAAAAAAAAAGGTTTTTCTTTCTATTGAAACCAGTTTGATTTTTGTAACGATTCATGAATCAAATGTAAGGTAGGCTGTTGATGAAATGGTACGGGTTATGGAGGCAGAGTTTATTTAGGTTGGTTGTAAAAATGTTTTCTGTGAAATGACGACACTTGCTTGTAAATACTTGTGAATTAAAATCAGAATGTTGCAGTAATGTAAGTATCCAGTGTGTTTCAGAAATGGTAATAGAGGAAATGTAGGCCTCCTCTCTTCTCCCGTCCAGGTTTGAATGTCCATTCAATGTTATTAGTAAAACTACCACACCCACGGTAGTTTCTTTTGCATGTTAGAGGAGGGGGTACACATGATATCAAGAGAAGAAACGGCTTGATATCATGTGTATCCCCTCTGTAACTTTAGCCACAAAAGAGTAGACATCGTCATACTATCTCAAATTGATTGTGACCAAAGGCGCACATAAAATAACGCATGACGGCAGGACAGACCCGTTGCATGTTACGGGAGGGGGTACACATTTTACCAGGTGAAAAAAAATTATCGTGCCCACTTGGCACAGCACCACTACCGGTCGATTATCGCTCCAACACTGCCACCATCAGCCGAAAACTAATGCAGAAGACCCAGACATGGTGTGGAGTATCGCTTGCTCCTTGCAGAGTTCAAATAAGTGAGTCGGTCAGCCTTGATCGGACGTTGGATTAAGATGTTAAGATTAGCATGGAGAAGGACTACTTCGAAAATAGATAGCAGTGCAGACCCAGCTCGCTTGTTGAGTATCGCTTTCCTGGGAGCAGAGACCCCGCTGACTAACCCGGAGAACAGTCGGGCCGTCGGATATTTAACCCTTGTTCCACCCGTCGACAAATCCCATCTGGGTCCCGGAGCGGCCCGTTACTGCTTCAGGTATTAAGTTACTGACATTACGTACAGTTGAAACATACATTATGTAACCGATTTAGGTGGAGAACTGGAGGTTTGTAAGTCTTAAGTTTGTAAGAGAGAAAGCTGTAGCATTAGCCTAGCCAGTGCTAGTAAGATGTAAATGTTTTGAAGATAGCTCAATGCCTTTCTATGTATTTGGTTAATGATATTGTTCGCTAGTCAAACCGATTTTGTACTCGGATCTTGCAACTGAATTAGCTTTGCAGATATTGTGGCGCTAGCTTGTCTACTTTGTCCACAAGACACCAACATTTCGAAGACGAATCTAGTTTGTATTTTGTAGTTAGCCGATAGCAGCTAGTTAGGCTAGCTTGCGCTAAAACGACCCGAGGACTATTTCCAAGATAACTGGTGGTTAACAAGATAGCTTGGCCAGCTAATGTTAGCAGTAAAGTTACTATAATGTTGTAAGAAGATAGATAGTGTGTCTGGATCCACGTGTCTGGTCTTAATGGGCGCTGTCATTCTGTAAGCCTGTCAAGGACGGTGGGCGTGGTGGTGGTGGGGGCCAATTACATAATGGTTCATATCAGTCTGACAAAACGTTTGCTAGAATATACTCTCCTATTTGATACAACCGCGTTAATGTGCTGTACATCTGACTTGATCATCCCGTTTTTCAGGGACTTTGTTAGCTAGTTAACTGGTTGTGTACTGTGCAGGACTATGGCGTCTGGAAGCGAGGGTCCAGGGTCCACCGGCACGACTCCCAAACATCCCCGAACTGCCAACCGACTGGCGACGGAGAAATCTCCGTATCTCCTGCAACACGCATACAATCCGGTGGACTGGTGAGTCGGACACACACACACACACACACACACACACACACCTGCTCTGGCTAGCAAGAGGCAAGACAACTCAACAAGTTAATACATTATAACGCGCGGTGTGAAACGCACTGCTTTACCTACTTGAAGAAAAGCGACTTCAAACTGTGTGTTGATGCGATTTCATAGGTACCCGTGGGGACAGGAGGCCTTTGACAAAGCCAGGACTGAAGACAAGCCCATATTCCTGTCAGGTGATTCTTAACAAGCCGCTGTTTAAGCAGAGATGTAGTCGCTACTGTGCGTGTTTATAACCATGTGATCACATCGTGTATATTCACATCCAGGACTTGTTTGAAGATAACTTCAGATCAATTCAATTAAACTCAGTTTCCTTCATTTATCCTGAAAGAAACTCAAGTTTTCAGGTACAAGGCTGCTGTAACAACAAACACAATCGTTGAATGATTTGATGAAACATAGCTCTGATCCCAGAGCTATGATCTTACAGTTGTTGTTGAGCCTACCTAACATTCAGTTGTGTGTGTCTGTGTGTCTGTGTCTGTGTGTGTCCGCGTGCGTGTGTGTGTGTGTGTGTGTTAGTGGGCTACTCCACCTGCCACTGGTGTCACGTGATGGAGCGTGAGTCATTCGAGGACGTGGAGATCGGACGGACGCTGAGCGAGAACTTCGTCTGCATCAAGGTAGACCGCGAGGAGAGACCGGACGTGGACAAGGTCTACATGACCTTCGTCCAGGCCACCAGCGGCGGCGGGGGCTGGCCCATGAGCGTGTGGCTGACCCCCGACCTTCGACCTTTCATTGGGGGCACCTACTTCCCCCCCAGGGACAACGGACAGAGGCCTGGCCTGAAGACGGTCCTCACCAGGATCACAGAGCAGGTGAGGGTGCTGGGGGTCTCTAGGGGGGCTGTGTTCTGATCGCTGTTCTCCTGTGTTCTCCTGTGTTCTCCTGTGTTCTCCTGTGTTCTCCTGTGTTCTCCTGTGTTCTGATCGGTGTTCTCCTGTGTTCTCCTGTGTTCTGATCGGTGTTCTCCTGTGTTCTCCTGTGTTCTCCTGTGTTCTCCTGTGTTCTCCTGTGTTATGTTCTGTCATTCTTTTGGTGTCATAATATCAGTGTTGGACAGTTTTCTGTGGTGTAGTTTACTAGCGTGTGTGCGTGTGCATGTGTGTGTGTTACAGTGGCAGAGTAACCGCGCTGCGCTGGAGTCAAGTGGGGAGAAGGTTCTAGAGGCGCTGCGGAAGGGGACGGCCATCGCAGGCCAGCCGGGCGAGACTCCGCCCCCAGCGCCAGACGTGGCTCATCGCTGCTTCCAGCAGTTGGCTCATTCCTACGAGGACGAGTACGGAGGGTTTAGGGACGCTCCCAAGTTCCCCTCGCCAGGTGCGCACGCACGCAGACACACACGCACACACGCAGGCAGACACACACACACGCACGCACGCACACACACGCACACATGCACGCTCACACACATTCTCTGATGTTTCTACTGGGGATGTTCCTGCTGTGAACCTGCCTCTCCCTCCTCCCCCTCTACCTTTCTTCCCCCTCTCCCCCCTGTCTTTCTCCCTCTCCCCCCTGTCTTCCTCTCCCTCCCCCCCCCTCTCTCTCTCTCTCTGTCTCTCTCTCTCTCTCTCTCTCTCCCCCAGTGAACCTGATGTTCCTGCTGTCCTACTGGGCTGTGAACCGCTCCCTGGAGGAGGGGGCCGAGGCCCTCCAGATGTCCCTGCACACTCTCCGCATGATGGCCCTGGGGGGGATACATGACCATGTGGCTCAGGTGTGGCGCAACGTCACATACATACACGCTCACACACACACACACTCTCACACACTCTCACAGATACATACACGCTCACACACATACACACACACTCTCACAGATACAGCCACAAAAACTCAGTTACTTCCTGTCATCTAGACCCATCTCTGTTTTGTCTATCCTCCTTTATCACACTCATCTATCTCTCTCTCTCTCTGTATCTCTCTCTCTCCCCCCTCCCCCCCCTTCTCTCTCCCCTCAGGGTTTTCATCGTTACTCCACAGACTCCTCCTGGCATGTCCCTCACTTTGAGAAGATGCTGTATGACCAGGCCCAGCTGTCTGTGGCCTACATCTCTGCGTACCAGGTGAGCAGCTTCACTACAGCTTCACCGCAGCCCTGCACTTCTGCTGCCCTCTGCTGGTCACAGTCGGTAGTGCTGCCAGACCTGCACGCTCAGGGGTGGAGGCTGGAGAGGGCTGGCCGCTAAGGCCTGGATCACACACACTCACACTCACACACTCACACACTCACATACGCACACACTCACACAGACACACACACACTCACACACTCACAGACGCACACACACACACACACACATATACAGGTGACCTGTTTCAGTAAATGGACAGAGAATAATTACTGATGGTATATGGAACTGTTCATGAAGGGGAACACCAGGGACTGACTGAATACACACTCACACACACACACACACACTTACTCACTCTCTCACACATACACACACACACACACACACTGGAGCTGTCTGTGTTTAATGAGCAGATGAGAACTGGCTTGTTCAGCACTTCAATTGGGTGACATGGTTTTGTGTGGTGGGATTAGGTTGGTTGTATTACAGTAGACTACACTATATATGTGTGTGTGTGTGTCTCTGTGTGTGTGTGTGTGTGTGTGTGTGTGTGTGTGTGTGTGTGTGTGCAGGTGTCGGGGGAGCAGCTGTTTGCAGATGTGGCTCAGGATATACTCCACTACGTCTCCAGAGACCTGAGTGACAAGGTGAACCAAGCACACCATCATTAGTGCCTGAGTGTGTGTGTGGGAGGGAAACACACGGGGAGTTGGAGAAAGACTGAGTGAGAGAGAGGGAGGGAGAGTGAGAGAGAGAGGGCAGGACCAGGAGAGGGAGAGGGTGAGAGAGAGAGAGAGAGAGAGAGAGAGAGAGAGCATGACCAGGAGAGAGAGAGGGTGTGAGAGAGAGAGAGAGGGCAGGATCAGGAGAGGGAGAGGGTGAGAGAGAGCGAGGGAGAGGGCAGGACCAGGAGAGAGAGAGAGTGAGAGAGAGAGAGAGAGCAAAGTTGAGAGTGAGAAGGACCAGGAGAGAGTGAGAGGTTGAGAGAGAGCGAGGTTAAGAGAGAATGAGAGAGAGGTTGAGAGAGAGAGAGAGAGAGAGGTTAAGAGAGAATGAGAGAGAGAGAGGTTAAGAGAGAATGAGAGAGGGGTTGAGAGAGAGAGAGGTTAAGAGAGAATGAGAGAGAGAGAGAGGTTGAGAGAGAGTTAGTAAGACAGGACAGGACCAGGAGAGAGAGAGGCAGAGTGAAAGGGAATCCTCACCTGAGCATCTTCTGCCAGTCAGTGTGCTGACTGCATGTCAGACTTAGTAGCTGTCCTACAACGATGAAACGATCAAGGCAGTGGCACGTGTGTGTGTGCGTACAAAGTGTGTGTATATTAAGATGTGTGTGTGTGTAAGTGTGTGTGAGAAGGCACATGATGGCACCTTTTAAAAATGGCCTTTTAAACTGTCATCCTTTCCAGGTCACCTTCTCCTCCCCTCCTGTCCCTCCCCTCCTGTCCCTCCCCTCTCCTTCCCTCCTGTCCCTCCCCCTCTCATCGCCTCCCCTCTCATCTCCTCCCCTCCCCTCTCATCTCCTCCTCACCCCTCTCATCTCCTCCTCACCCCTCTCTTCCCCTCCCCCCTCCCTCCCTCTCTCCCAGAGCAGGGACCCCCTTTCCCTTGATTAATGACTTGGCAGCAGTGAACCAGGCAGACAATTAAAAGCACACTCGTTGTAATCATTATTTTTCCTGTGATTTATTATGGGATGTCTCTCCCAAGAAGCATATGATGAAGGTAATGTAGCAGAGGAGGCCTGCTTCCTGCTTGTCAGGACTTCCTGTGTGACATCAGAGTTTTTAGAGATCTCAGATTCACGGCAGATACAACACTGAGTTCTGTGTGAAGCGTTAGGTTGAGTTTCGTGTGTGTGTGTGTGTGTGTGTGTGTGTGTGTGTGTGTGTGTGTGTCAGGGAAACGCACATCCCGGTTGACACACTCACACACACCCACATAAAACCTGTCACAGTGACAGTCTGAGTGACCCCCCCGGCCTCTCTCCCTGTGGTACAGTCCGGAGGCTTCTACAGTGCGGAGGACGCGGACTCTGTTCCAGCGGGGGGGTGTTTGGAGGGGCCGCGGAGGGAGGGGGCGTTCTGTGTCTGGACGGCCTCGCAGCTGAGAGAGCTGCTGACTGAGGTGGTGGGCGGAGCCAGCGAGGGCGCCACGCTGGCCGACCTGTTCATGCACCACTACGGGGTCAAAGAGCAGGGGAACGTCGACCCTGAACAGGTGCGTACGCGTGTGTGTAGTTTTCTGTGCATGTGTAGCAGTAGATTAGTAATATAACTTTGTTGTGTTACTGTAAATCAATAAGGTGTGTGTGTGTGTGTGTGTGTGTCAGGACCCCCACGGGGAGCTGCAGGGGCAGAACGTGCTGATTGTGCGCTACTCTGTGGAACTCACAGCTGCTCGCTTCGGCCTCAGCATGGACAGGGTCAAACAGCTACTGGCCTCCGCTCGAGCCAAGATGGCCGCCGTCAGAGCCACGCGGCCACGCCCACACCTGGACACCAAGATGCTAGCTTCCTGGAACGGTAAGGGTTGCCATGGTGCCCTTCACCTGACCAAAGATGGGTATAGTTAGAGAGGGAGAGATAGGGAGGGGATGAGGTAAGAGAGGAGGAGGAGGTGTGGAGAGAGAGAGAGGAGACAGAGAGGAGATGGAGGTGTGGGGAGAGAAAGAGGAGGGGGAGAGGAAATTGAGTTGTGAAGAGAGAGAGAAGGGGGAGAGTAGATGGAGGTGTAGAGAGAGAGAGAGGAGGAGGAGAGAAGATGGAGGTGTGGAGAGAGGAGACGGAGGTGTGGGGAGAGAGAGAGGAGACTGAGGAGGAGAGGAGATGGAGGTGTGGGGAGAGAGAGAGAGAGAGGAGGAGGAGAGGAGATGGAGGTGTGGGGAGAGAGAGAGGAGGAGGAGGAGAGGAGACGGAGGTGTGGGGAGAGAGAGAGGAGGAGGAGGAAAGGAGATGGAGGTGTGGAGAGAGAGAGAGAGGAGGAGGAGAGGAGATGGAGGTGTGGAGAGAGGTGGCAGACCTCCCAGATACCCAGAGATGAGACATGAAAGCTGGGTAGCACCAGGGTGACTCCCCTAGCCCCTACTGGAGGCTACGCAGACCCTAATGAGACACTCTGATCTCTGCGTGTGTGTGTGTGTGTGTGTGTGTGTCGTGTGTGTTGTGTGTGTGTGTGTTGGTGATGCTGTTGTGTGTGACACCTGAGCTGTGTGTGTGTGTGTGTGTGTGAGACACTGAGCTGTGTGTGTGTGGTGTGTGTGTGAGACACTAGCTGTGTGTGTGTGGTGTGTAGACACTGAGCCTGGTGTAAGGGTGTGTTGCTGGCTGATGTTCGTGAGACCGACTGAGCCTCGGGTGATGTGTGTGTGTGTGAGACACTGAGCCTGGTGTGTGTGTGCTGTGCGTGACTGTGTGTGACTGTGTACGTGTGTATGTGTAAGTGTGCAAGTGTGTTTGTGTGTTTGTGTGGCTGTGTGTGTGTGTGTGCTTGACACTGAGCCTGGGCTGTCACCCTAGCTGATTTAGCTGCTGCTATGTGTTGGTGCATGTGTCAGTAGTCGGTCGCAGCAACCTGAGAATCTGCCATCGCGTACCGATGTTCAGTGTGTGGTGCGTCTGTCCCTTGTGGTTGTGTGTGGTGTGGACACTGGCGGCTCCTGGTGTGTGTTGTGGTACAGCCACGTGTGTGTGTTGCAGATCACTTCGGCCTGGTAGGGCTTAGTGTGGGTGTGTGTGTGTGATGTGCTGTGTTTGTGAGACACTGAGCACCTGGTTTGCGTGTGTGTGATGTGTGTGTGTGTGTGAGGGCCAACGACTGTAGCCTGTGTGTGGCTGGTCTTAGTTCCCAGTGTGTGTCTGGCCAATCGACCTGTGCCAGGGGTGCTCACAGCGGCTGGTACCAGGCCCTGCCGTTTGCCTGGTGGGAGACACGCTCTGCTAGAGAGGAGTGCCGTAGCAGGCTCGCGCTCGTGCCTTCTTCCTCTCCGCCACACCACATGTTGGGAACGCCCAACAGTACTCGGCAGCGGGGGACTCCCCGCTCTTGTACCTAACCATCGCAGCCTACGTGGGTTAATCCCGTCGCGTGATGTGCACGACAGGCATGGCCAAGATAGGTCTGGCTCGCCACGACTGTAGAGGCGGACAACAGCTGCAATGCGGATTTGTCAAAGTGTGCGAGCACTCCAAGTTTCTAGGGACTGAGTTGATGCAGGGCGGACTTGGTCGCTGGCCCACAACACGCGCACGCGCACGTTAAACACACACACACAGACACACACGCACGCACGTTAAACACACACACGCACACACATACACACGCGCACAGACACACACACGCGTGTGTTAAACACACGCACACACTGCTACGCCCACAGCACATCTCGTCTCCAGGTGTTCCCGTTAAGGTTGCCATGGCGAACACTCTGCCCTAGATAGCGGGAATGAGTGAGTGTGAAATACCTTGGAATAAGCAGGAAGGCACTCGTGCACGCACACTCATGCAAATCAAAACACACACACACACACAAACACGCTGGTCTTGTTCCATGTAGTCTTCATCAGTCACCTCCTGCTGTGTCAGCAGTATCACTGTTACAGGTGTGTGAGAGAGCTCTTTCTCTTTCTCTCACACACACTTTCACACACACACACCTTCACACACACACACACACACACACACTGCGCTGACAGTCCCTGGAGAGATGGTTGCTTCCTTAGTTAACTGGGTTAGCAGGTTTTGGAGCTGCTCTGGTTATATTATGTTATGGTGTGTGGGAGTGAATATTGTTATGTTTTGTAGGTAGAAGTGTGTGTGTGTGTGTGTGTGTGCGCGTGCATGCGTGCCTTTATGCTCAAGAGGGAGATACAGCAAAACAGTATAAATGAGAGTACAGTGGAAGTTTTAGCAAGAGAGCAAGCTGAGAAATATGCCGGGTTGCCAGGTTTGTCTCCAAACCCTCCCTTCCTACAGAATGTCCCAGAAAAATAAACACTTCACATTTAATGAGAACAAGAGGGGAATATCTTTCTGCTGTCTCTGTGTGACTCAGCCCTCTTTCGCCCTCACCCCTCTTTCTTCCTCACCCCTTTCTCTCTCCCTCACCCCTCTTTCTCCCTCACCTCTCTCTCCCTCACTTCTCTCTTTCTCTCCCCCCCTCTCAGTTCTCTTACTGAAGACTCTGTGATTGGCTCTCCATGAGAGTCTGTCTGTCAGAGTGTGTTTGTGTGTGTGTTTGTGATGCCACTTAAGACTCTGAAAGGCCCCTCAGGTGTGTGTGTGTGTGTGTGTGTGTGTGTGTGTGAGACAGTCTGTCACCTCAGTGTGTTGACGTGTGTCCGACTGAACATCCTCATCCAGTCTGGTACCCATGGAGACCCTGAGTCACTCCTTTGTCATTCTGTCTCTCTCCGTCTCTGTCTGTCTCTCTCTACCTGTCTCTCTCTCTACCTGTCTCTCTCTCTACCTGTCTCTCTCTCTACGTCTGTCTCTCTCTACATCTGTCTCTCTCTACGTCTGTCTCTCTCTCTACCTCTGTCTCTCTCTCTACCTCTGTCTCTCTCCCTGTCTGAGAGGAATGGTGAGGGTGTGAGGGGGGGACGAGGGCTGGGGGGACGAGGGCTGGGGGGACGAGTGTGAGGGGATGGGGATGGTGTCTGGGAGATTTGCAAGGGCACTTGTATCTTGCATAGGTCACACTCCACTTCACTGGAGTGTATTACCCTTGATGTGTGTGTGTGTGTGTGTGTGTGTGTGAGAGACGGAGGGTGCGATGATGGCATCTGCCAGATGTGTCTAATTATTGGACCAATCTTCTGAAAACTTCAAAGCTGCTATCCTGGACTGTATCTCTCTTGCTCTCGCTCTCTCTCTCGCTCTCCCGCTCTCTCTCTCACACACACACACACACATACACATACACACACAGAAGGCCAGACTGATGGGACAGAAGGGTCTTGTCTAGCGTGCATGCTGTAGTTACCATGCCAACAAACCGTCCTTATACTGGTTCTTACAAAGTATCCATCCCTCTTTCTCTCTTATTTTCTTTCTCCCTCTTTCTGTCGTCCTCCTTCCATCTCAATCACACTCGCTTTCTCTCTCTCTTCCTCTTTCGCTCTCTCTTTCCCCCTCCCCTCTCCCGCCTTTCCTCAGAGCCACGCCCATCGACGGTTTCCTTGACGACTATGCGTACGTGGTGGCGGGGCTGCTGGACCTGTATGAGGCCACTCAGCAGGAGGAGTGGCTTCACTGGGGGGAGGAGCTACAAGACAGACAGGACGCCCTGTTCTGGGACGCCCAGGGTGGAGGGTACTACTGCAGTGACCCAGGAGATGACACTGTGCTGCTGAAACTGAAACAGGGTGAGGGGGAGGAGGGGGGGAGGGGGGGAGGGGGGGGGCAGGAAAGAGGGGGAGGTGGAGAGGGAAGGAGAGGGGATAGAGGGGGAGAGGAGAGGGGAGGAGTGGAAGGGGGAGGGAGGCGGAAGGAGTGGGGCGGCAGGGATAAGAGCGGGGCAGAGAGGGGGAGAGAGGAAGGGAATTAGAGGGGGATGGAGGGGGAGAGAGAGAAGGAGGAGAGGAAGGAGAGGGGGAGGAGGAGTGGAGAGGGGGAGAGAGAGGGAGGAGGGGAGAGAGAGAGGGGGAGAGAGAGAGGTAGGGGGAGGAGTGGGATGGTGAAGATGGAGGGAAAAATACCTCTTCATCGCTCGCTCGCTCTTTCTCTCTCCATTTCCTTTTCCCTCTCCTTCACACACACACACACACACACACAGACGCATTGTGGAGACAGCTGGGGAGAGAGGTTGAGACAGCAGTATGAGGCAAAATAAGCACCAAAGAAAACAGTTATTCTGCTGCTGACATATTAGAGTTGACGTGTGTGTGCTTGTGTGTGAAACCTGACCCATGTATGTGTGAGAGATGACACTGGACTGTGTGTGTTGTGTGGTGTGTGGTGTGTGTGTGGTGTTGTTGTGTGGGCGGACTTTGTTATGATGGAGGAAAATAGTTACAGTAATATGGGGTTAGAGACCTCCTGGACAGACACACACACAGTCACGCATACACACAGAGTATGCAGATCACAGACACACAGAGACACAGGACTAGCACACGAGACACAGACACGACACACAGCAACCGGACACGTGCACAACTGACCGGCCGCTGCACACACACAGAAGCACCCATACACACACCGACGACACACCTATAGTTCTGCATCCACACAGAAGCTGTTTGGTGTGTGCTGATGGGACTGACTAGTGACCTGATGACTCAGAGCTGTTAAGTGATTGGTGCTTATCTTTTATCAGTGTCCAATGGGAGCCCAGAGGTGAACTTCTCATGACCTATAACCTCACTTTACATGGCTGGCATTCTGCAGTCTGCTCACACCTGTGTTTGTATGTGTGTGAGATTGTGTGAGTTTGTGTGTTTGTGTGTGTAATGTGTGTGTGTTTGTGTGGTGCGTGCGTGCGTGTGTGTGCGTCTGCATCTCAGACCAGGATGGAGCAGAGCCCAGTGCTAACTCCGTCTCAGCCATGAACCTGCTGCGCTTGTCTCAGTACACTGGGCGGCCCGCCTGGGTGGAGCGATGCAGGCTGCTGCTAGCAGCCTTCTCTGACCGCCTCACTCGAATCCCCATCGCCCTGCCGGACATGGTGCGAGGACTCATAGCCCAGCACTACACGCTCAAACAGGTAACACACGCTCAAACAGGTAACACACGCTCAAACAGGTAACACACGCTCAAACAGGTAACACACGCTCAAACAGGTAACACTCGCTCAAACAGGTAACACACGCTCAAACAGGTAACACACGCTCAAACAGGTAACAAACGCTAAACAGGTACAACTCGCTCAAACAGGTATACACACGTCAAAACGGTACACACGCTCAAACAGGTACACACACACTCAAACACAGGTAACCTCGCTCAAACAGGTAACACTCGCTCAAACAGGTAACACACGCTCAAACAGGTAACACACGCTCAAACAGGTAACACACGCTCAAACAGGTAACACACGCTCAAACAGGTAACACACGGCTAAACAGGTAACTAGCACGCTCAAACAGGCTAACACACGCTCAAACAGGTTAACACACGCTCAAACAGGTAACACACGCTCAAACAGGTAACACACGCTCAAACAGGTAACACACGCTCAAACAGGTAACACACGCTCAAACAGGTAACACACACACAAACAGGTAACTCACTCAAACAGGTAACACACACACACACACAGGTAACACACGCACAGGTAACTCACACACAAGCAGGTAACTCACACACAAGCAGGTAACTCACACACAAGCAGGTAACTCACACACAAGCAGGTAACACACACACACAAGCAGGTAACACACACACATGCACAGGTAACAGCCACACACAGGTAACACCCACACACACAAACAGGGCACACACATTTGAAGTTAAGGTGACAGTGTGGAAAGATAGAAAGAGAGAACAGGAGATCAGACGTTGGGAGTGACGTCTTCATGACAGCTCACCTGCTGAGAAGTCAGGAAGAAGTCAGGAGAGGGAGAGTGGATAACTAGCTGCAGGATCACACAGGGTTAGCCTACAGAACACCTGCCTTCATCATTACTGCTGCAGCTACTCACTGACCTGTCTCTCTCTCATTGACCTGTCTCTCTCTCACTGACCTGTCTCTCTCTCACTGACCTGTCTCTCTCTCACTGACCTGTCTCTCTCACTGACCTGTCTCTCTCTCTCTGTGTCTCTGTGTCTCTGTCTCTCTCTCTCTGTCTCTCTCTCTGTCTCTCTCTCACTGACCTGTCTCTCTCTCACTGACCTGTCTCTCTCTCACTGACCTGTCTCTCTCTCTGTCTCTCTCTCACTGACCTGTCTCTCTCTCACTGACCTGTCTCTCTCTCTCACTGACCTGTCTCTATCACTGACCTCTGTCTCTCTCTCTCTGTCTCTCACTCACTCACTGACCTGTCTCTTTCTCTCACTAACCTGTCTCTCTCTCCTCCCTGACCGTCTCTATCACTGACCTGTCTCTTCACTGACCTGTCTCTCTCCTCTCGTCCTCTCACTCACTCACTGGACCTGTCTCTCTCCTCACTAACCTGTCTCTCTCTCCTCCCCTCTCCCCTCTTCCAGATAGTTAATTTGTGACAAGCAGGTTGGCACCTCCAGACACCACCAGCCTGCTGAACACAGTCAACTCCATCTTCTTACCACACAAGGTAAAGAAGCTGTGTGCCCACAATGCCTGTGGTGTTGGGCTGACTACATGGTGTTGTTAAAGGTCAACTGGTGTAGGCCCTCCCCTCTCCCCTCTCCCCTGCCCTCCTCTGTCCTCCTCTACCCTCCCCTCTCCCCTGTCCTCCCCTACCCTCCCATCTTCCCCGCTCCCCCTGCCCTCCCCTGTCCTCCTCCTACCCCTCCTCATCTCCACCACTCCCCCTGCCCTCTCCCATCTCCCCTCTCCCCTGTCCTCCCCTGTCCTCCCCTACCCTCCCATCTCACCACTCCCCTGCCCTCTCCCATCTCCCCTCTCCCCTGTCCTCCTCTACCCTCCCATCTCACCACTCCCCTGCCCCTCTCCCATCTCACCACTCCCCTGCCCTCCCCTCTCCCCCTGCCCTCCCCTCTCCCCTGCCCTCCACTATCTTCTCCTTCATTGTTAGTTTAATCGATCAAATCATGGCCAGATGTAATTTTTGCATTGCAAGGCTGATTGCATAGCTACTTACTTACACATGTAGAGGATGAGTGAAATATAGATGAGTCAATCACATCAGACTAGACTGCTGCTGCACCTTAGGAGGAAGGAGGAGGAAGGAGGAGGAGGAGGAAGGAGGAGGAGGAAGGAGGAGGTAGATACTGCTGCTCCCTAACAGGAGGAGGAGGAAGGAGGAGGTAGATACTGCTGC
>BROE01000007.1:14660760-14665760 GCA_036571765.1 Plecoglossus altivelis
AAGAGAGAGAGTGTGTGTGTGTGTGTGTGTGTGTGAGAGAGAGTGTGTGTGTGTGTGTGTGAGAGAGAGTGTGTGTGTGTGTGTGTGTGTGTGAGAGAAGGAGAGTGTGAGTGTGTGTGTCAGAAAGAGCTTAAAACCATTGTTTCCGGTCTCAATTCAGTGTCCAACTGTAATCACTAACCCTCAGGGCCAGTTTCACACTGTCTGGTCTCTCCTCCTTTCAGCACACTGAACCTCAGGACCAGTTTCACACTGTCCAAACTCCATCCTTTCATCTATACCTCCATCCTTCCACACCTCCATCTATCCACTCCTTCATACCTTCATCCCTCCACACCTCCATCCTTCCATCCACACCTCCACACCTCCATCCTTCCATCCACACCTCCATACCTCCACACCTCCATCCCTCCACACCTCCATCCTTCCATCCACACCTCCACACCTTCTCCTCTCCACACCTCCATCCACGCCTCCACACCTTCTCCTCTCCACTCCTCCATCCCTGCACACCTCCATCCCTCCACACCTCCACACCTTCTCCTCTCCACACCTCCATCCCTCCACACCTTCATCCCTCCACACCTCCACACCTTCTCCTCTCCACACCTTCTCCTCTCCACACCTTCTCCTCTCCACACCTCCATGCCTCCACACCTCCACACCTTCTCCTCTCCACACCTCCATCCCTCCACACCTCCATCCCTCCACACCTCCACACCTTCTCCTCTACACACCTCCTCTCCATCCCTCCTCCCCTCCACTCCTCAATCTGTTATGTCATGTCCTTGTTGTCGTTCGTTTTCTCCCTCTTTCTCTTGTGAGTCAGGGGTGGTGACAGGGCAAAGGAAGTGACACGCACTTGACAGGAAGCAGCCGCAGGGAAGCGCTTTGACGACGCTTCATTGCCCCCATTGACACACACACACACAAAACACACCCAATACACACAGAAAACACACACATCCCGGTGAATTCTGAGGACATCAGACTTTATCCTGGGCTGTCAGGGTAGTCAGATCTGTGTAGCTGACCATACCAGAGCCATTCACACACACACACACACACACACACACATCACATCACATCAGTCAGGGAGACACACTTCTCTCTTCCTCTATCCTCTCACTCCCTGCCTGTCTCACCCTTCCATCCTTGTCCCACCCCTCTACTTTGTCTCACCCCTCTCTTCTGTCTCACCCTTCTCTCCTGTCTCACCCTTCTCTCCTGTCTCACCCTTCTCTCCTGTCTCACCCTTCTCTCCTGTCTCCTTCCAGGTGCTGATGCTGGTAGAAGGGGACTCAGACAGCTACCTGTCCAAGCGCCTGCCTCGCCTCTCCTCCCTCACCCGGCGGGGGGGCGTGGCCACGGCGTACGTGTGTGAGGACTTCACCTGCGCCGCACCCACCTGTGACCCCCTGGAGCTCCGAAGACTACTGCTGGACACACACACTGACTGACCAAGAGACACTCTGTGTCTGGACTGGACGGGATGGGAAGGATGAGTCGGGTCGGGTCTGGTCTGATCTGATCTGGTCTCATCTTGCCCTACATTACTTACACTCCAAAACCCCTGTGATACCATGGCCTAGCCTGACGTAGCCTGGACTAGCCTGGTTTATCTTGGCCTAGCTTGGTGTATCTTGGCCTAGCTTGGTGTATCTTGGCCTAGCTTGGTGTATCTTGGCCTAGCTGGCCCTAGCCTGCTTTAGTTTCAGTACATTACTGGCTCAGTGCTACGCTATGACTAACAACCTTTACTTCAACCAGCTCTACGCTAGCTCCGCTAACAGGGCTAGCTCCGCTAACAGGGCTAGCTGTGCTACCAGGGCAGCCTACCTAGCATTAGCCTAACAAACAGAGCCCTTTACTGCAGGGTCTCTGTCTCCGTGGTTACGGCCTGAGTCCTGGAGTGGTTAGCTACCCAGGTCCTAGAGAGAGCTGACGTCAGTCGTCCTGTAGCTGTCCAGCGTAAGACAGGCACAAATACCAGCAGGTGGAGAGTACCTGTAGATGGTCAGGTCTGTGGTGGGTGTGGCCTAATGGGGGTGGGGTTTAGGGGGCGGGGGCTGCTCTGTGGGTGTGGCTTTTGGAGGGTGCGGTCAGATGAGGGTGGGGTTTGTGGATTGGAGGATCGATGAATGTGCATGTGACTGTGCATGGAGCCTACTCATTTTTGATAGAACCTTCTCCAGCACCACCCACCTCCTCCACCCACCTCCTCCACCCACATCCTCCACCCCACTTTCTCCACCCCACCTCCACCGCACCTCCTCCACCCCACTTTCTCCACCCCACTTTCTCCACCACCCCACCTCTTCCACCCATCTCGTCCACACCACCTCCTCTACCTCACCTTCTTCTCCACCCACCTCCTCTACCCCACCTCCTCTACCTCACCTTCTCCTCCACACCACCTCCCCCACCCCACCTCCTCCAACAAGTATGTAAAACTGTAAGCTTCTGACACTGGCTGAATAAAGATCCTTGAATACTCAGAGACTCTAGGATTTTTACACTTTGTGTTCTGAGGGAAGATTACAGAAGAAGTCCGGGAAGAAATCAGAGAAATCACTGTCCTTGAGACAAACACACACACACTCATACACACATACACACTCACACACACTCATACACACACACACACTCACACACACTCATACACACACACACTCATACACACACACACGCACACTCATACACACACACGCACACTCATACACACACTCACTCACTCATACACACACACGCACACTCATACACACACTCACTCACTCATACACACACACGCACACTCATACACACACTCATACACACACTCACTCACTCATATACACACTCACTCACTCATATACACACACACACACTCATACTCATACACACTCTCACACATACTCGCACACTCACACACATACTCGCACACTCTCACACACGTACTCGCACACTCTCACACACACACTCGCACACACACACTCATACTCATACACTCACACACACTAACACACACTCGCAAACTCTCAGACGCACACACACACTAACACACACTTTCACACACATTCACACACACGCACACATACACATGCACACACATGCACACTCACATGCATATATACATGCACACACACTCACACACATACACTCACACACATACATGCACACACACTCACTTACACAGGCACATACAATGAATCCTCTTTTCTGAGACGGGTAAACTGTAGAGACCATCAGCTGGTCCTCTTAAGTTATAAATACACACACACACGTCATCAAACACGCCCATGCCCACACACAGTCAAGCATGTTCACACAGTTACCGAACACATACACAATTACCGAACACACACACACAGTTACCACACACACACAGTTACTACACACACACACACAGTTACTACACACACAGTTACACACACAGCAGCTACATAAGTTGTGCAGCTCCACTCTTGCCCTGAAGTCTACCTACTGAGGAATGTAAACACAGTTTGTGTCAGCGAGAAGGACTGTGTGTTTCAGAGATAGAAATAGACTGTGTGTATGTGTGTGTGTTTGAGGAATAGACAATGTGAGTGTGTGTGGATGCCTGTGTGTGACAGAGACAGATGGAGGGGCTGATGTTGGAGGTGGGACCTCTTCCCTGGAGGTCCAACTCCTGACCCTGAAAGAGAGAGAGAGAGAGAGAGATGAAGAGGGGGAAAGAAGGAGTGAGGAGAAAGTGTGTGTGAGAGAGAAATGTGAGTGTGAGGGAGAGAGTGTGTGAGGGAGAGTGTGACAAGTGAGTGTGTGTGTGTGTGAGGAAGAATGTGTGTGTGAAGGAGAGAGTCTGAGTGTGGTTAGGAATAGTGTGTGAGGGAGACAGTCTGTGAGAGAGAATGCGTGTGTGTGTCTGTGTGTGTATGTGAGGGAGAGAGATTGTTTGAGAGAGAGAGTGTGTGTGTGTGTGTGTTAGAGCTGGCAACAGAGCACAGAATAGAGGAGGCGGAGCAGGGAAATCCAGGAAGCAACCCGTTGTCTCGCACACACACACACACACACACACACACACACACACACACACACACACACACACACACACACACACACACACACTACCCTGTCGGTCGCGAGGAGAGAGGGAGACATAAACAGAGAGAACAGATCTGCCAACGCACCTTTGAACCACAGACACACTGCTTCCTTTCACCATCCCTTCCTCCTCACAGAAGAGGGAAAATGACTGTCATCATCCTGCTTACCTAGAGACGAACAACGAAGAGAAGGGAGGGATGGAGGGATGATGGAGGGATGATGGAGGTAGAGAAGTCTCTGTGTTCCTTTCCTGTCTTGGCTTAGCTCTCTACTTCCTCTCCTCCCTCCCTCACTCACTCTCTACTTCCTCTCTTCCCTCCTCCTCCCTCCCTCCCTCACTCACTCTCTACTTCCTCTCTTCCTCCTCCCTCCCTCACTTTCTATCTCTACTTCCTCTCTTTTCAATTCTCCCTTTCACTCCCTCCATCTCTCCCTCCATCTCTCCTCTCTCTCTCTCTCTCTTGCTGTCCTTCAGAGACCCATCTTTTCCCTGTTTTAATCCCATTAGCATATTTCACTTTACCTCCTGCCTTTTCTCTCTCCCTCTCTCTTTTCCTCCCTCTCTCTTTTCCTCTCTCTCTCTTTTCCTCTCTCCCTCTCTCTTTTCCTCTCTTTCTCTCCCTCCCTCTCTCTTTCTCTCTCCATCTCTCTTTTCCTCTTTCTTTCTCTCCCTCCCTCTCTCTTTTCCTCTCTCTCTCTCTTTTCCTCTCTCTCTCTCTCTTTTCCTCTCTCCCTCTCTCTTCCTCTCTCTCCCTCTCTTTTCATCTCTCCCTCTCTCTGTTCCTCTCTCCCTCTCTCTTTTCCTCTCTCTTTCTCTCCCTCCCTCTCTCTTTCTCTCTCTCTCCCTCTCTCTTTTCCTCTCTCCCTCTCTCTTTTCCTCTCTCTTTCTCTCCCTCCCTCTCTCTTTCTCTCTCTCTCCCTCTCTCTTTTCATCT
>BROE01000007.1:14668260-14677158 GCA_036571765.1 Plecoglossus altivelis
TCCCACCACAGCAACGCTGTTTCTGATTGGTTCTCACCTGTTATGGCGAGATATGACTGGCTTGGTTCGCATGTTCAGAATGATTCAGAACCAGTGGTAAAACTAACAACCAGCATTTGAACCAGTTAAACTAATATAGATATGCTGATACAGTTGTGTAATATAGATACACTAATATAGATAGGTAGACAGACAGACAACCAGTTAGACAGACAGAAACAGACAGACAGACAGATGAACAGACAGACAACCAGACAACCAGACAGACAGACAGACAGATGGAGGGGATGGATATGAAGAGTGTGAGAGATGGTGTGTAGAGATCGACAGACTGAGAGGATGGAGAGAATAGAGAGCGAGAATGGAGGGAGAGGATGGAGAGAATGGAGAGCGAGGATGGAGGGAGAGAATAGAGAGCGAGGATGGAGGGAGAGAATGGGTGAGAATAGAGAGTGAGGATGGAGGGAGAGGATGGGTGAGAGAGAGGTGAAGACAGATCTGTCCATCCATATTCATCAGCATCGCTGGAGAAGGTCAGAAAGAGGGATCACCACAACCCTTCACACAGCGGTAAATCCAGCGCACTCCACTGAACACAACCAGGCCTGCTGTGTGTGTGTGTGTGTGTGTGTCGGTGTTTGGGATGGTGTGTGTGTGTTTGTGTGTGTGTGCCGGTGTTTGGGATGGTGTGTGTGTTTGTGTGTGTGTGCCAGTGTTTGGGATGGTGTGTGTGTGTGTGTGCCGGTGTTTGGGTTGGTGTGTGTCTGTGTGCTGGTGTGTGTGTGACGGTGTGTGTGTGTGTCTGAATCCAAGAGGAAGGTGCTGTTTGGAGAAATGGTGTCTCTTTGCTCAATGGAGAGTAGATATAATTCAAAAATAGTGTGTTTACTGTGTCTGCACACTGTGTGTGTGTGTGTGTACATGCTAGCTGTGTGTGTGTGTGTGTGTGTACATGCTAGCTGTGTGTGTGTGTGTGTGTGTCCATGTCAACATCGTAGCAGTCACTCTGTTCTTCCAGGAGACTGAGAGGAATGTAGCTGTGTTGTCATGGTTTCTGAACACGACCGCTGTCCCGCCCACAACACAGCGGTCAGACGGCTGTGTCCTGCTGCACGGTTCAACCATCGCGGTCAAGACGGGGTCACTATGAGGTCACGCTGTGGCAGTAGAGAGAGGACTAGAGCTGAACAGAGGGTGGTGTGTTGAAATGCAGGCAGTTACAGCTCCAGGATAGACCGATCCCAATCTAGTGTGTTGGTGTGTGTGTTGGTGTGTTGGTGTGTGTGTGTTGGTGTGTGTGTTGGTGTGTGTGTTAGGGGTGTGGGTGTGAAGGTGTGGGTGGTTGCGAGTGTTGTGTTGGTGTGTGTTGGTGTGTGTGTTGGTGTGTGTGTAGGTGTGTGGTGTGTGTAGGTGCGTGTTGGAGTGTGTAGGTGTGTGTTTGTAAATGTGTCTGTGCGAGCAAGTGCACTACTATGTGTGTGTGTGTGGTGGGGGTAGTGTGTGTGTTTGTGTGGTGTGTTGGTGTGTGGTGGTGTGTGTCGGCACTGGTGTCGGGTTGTGTAGGGTGTGTGTTGGGTGTGTACGGTGTGTGTGGAGTGTGGGTGTGTGTGTTGCATGGGTGTGTATGTGTGCGTGAGAATGTGCGTGCGTGAGTGTGTAAGTGTACATGTGTGAGTGTGTACATGTCATCAGAGTCACAGCACATGCGTGTGTGTGTCCGTGCGTGCACGTGTGTGTGTTGGTGTGTGGAGGTGCGTAGTTGGATGGTGTAAGTCTGTAGGTGTGTAGGTGTTAGTTGTGTGTTGGTTGTGTGTAGGTGGTATGTAAGTAAGTGTATGTGTGTGTAGGAGTGTGAGAGTGCTAATAGGGTGGTGTGTGTAGGGTGTACTGTGTGGGTGTGTGTAGTGTGGTGTATGTGTGTAGGAGTTGTGTTTGTGTGTTTTAGTGTGTGTGTTAGGATGTGTAGGAGTGTGAAGGTGTGTGTAGGTGTGGTGTGTGCTTGTATCTGTCGTTGCTCCAGGGTATACACAACCACTCTGCAGATGGATACTGAAGGAGACGGGGCTGGATAACAGTCTAATAGCTGCTGCTTTAACACCCAGTCATCCAGTCTGTCGCAGGGTGTCATAGAAGGAGAGGGTGAGGAGGGAGAGAAGGGAGGAAAGAGGGGAGAAATACAAACAAGATGTCGAGAGGGAGAGTAGACTAGATCTGGACCTGGACTAGATCTGGACTAGATTGGATCTGGACTAGACTGAATCTGGACTAGAACTGGATCTGGACTTGATCTGGACCTGGACTAGAACTGGATCTGGACTAGATCTGGATCTGGACTAGATCTGGACCTGGACTAAATCTGGACTAGACTGAACCTGGACTAGACTGGACCTGGACTAGATTAGATCTGGACTAGACTGGATCTGGACTAGATCAGGACCTGGACTAGATCTGGACCTGGACTAGATCTGGACCTGGACTAGATCTAGACCTGGAGAATACCTGCACCTGGTTGTCTCACTGCTCTAAGCTGTTCTGGCAGCCTGATGTAGTGTTCCCGTGGCAACCAGGAGGAGCAGCAGTAAGGCTTGTTGTTTACAGATTCTCTCATGGTTCTGGGTGTCTGGCGCTGCTGTGCTGTGGTCAGAACCAGCCTACTGGATCACTCAGAGAGGGAAGGAGAGGGGGGAGGGAGAGAGAGAGAGAGAGAATGGGGAAAGCAGGGACGGAGAGGAGGGAGGGCTGGCAGAGAGAGAAGAAGAAAGAGGGGGAGGGAGGGAGAGAACAGTGATGTGTGGGGGGAAGGAGAGAGAGAAAAGGAGGGAAGAAGAGGAGGGAAAGAGGAGGGAGGTGGATGAGGGAGAGGGGAGAGAGAGAAAAGGAGGCAGAAGGAGAGACAGAGACAAAGAGAAAGACAGAAAGACAGAAAAGAGAGAGAGAGGGAGAGGGGGGAGGAGATAGAGAAGGAGGGAAGAAAGAGGAGGGGAAGAGGAGGGAGAGGGAGGAGGGAGAGGGAGGAGGGAGAGAGAGAGAAGGAGGGAAGAAGAGGAGGGAAAGAGGGGGAGAGGGAGGAGGGAGAGAGAGAGAAGGAGGAGTAAGGGGGAGAGAGGAGGGAGAGAGAGGATAAAGTGAGGCTTATAGGGTAGTTTAACAAAATATTTGGACCCTTTCAGATTTGGGACATTATGTTGTGTTGTATATTCTTTTGTAAAGAGATTAAATGACCACTTTAGACCATTAAACTACACTTAATTATCCCCACCGGCAAAGCAAAAACATACTGCTCTAAACCTCTGGGACGAAGGGTTGCCACTAATGCTATTGGATGTTCAAACAAATACTTTTACACACTATGACACATTCCCCTGGGAGAGAGAGGGGGAGAGAGAGAGAGAGAGAGAGAGAAGGGAGGGAGGAGAGAAAGAGGGAGGGATGGAGAATAAATCAACATAACATTGCTGGAACAGTGCAGCAGAGCGGCTGCACTCCATCTTTCTTTCACTTGCTATTTATCACCCTCTTTTCCCCTCTCTTTCCCTTTGTCTCCCTTCCTCACTCATTCTTCTCTTTCTTGCTCTCTCTTTCTCCCTGTCTCTTTCCCTCTCTCTCTCTCTGTTCCTCCGTCTCTCTCTCTCTCTCTCTCACTCCCTGTCTCCACTCTCCCTCCTCCCCTCCCTCCCTGTCTCCTCCCTGCCTCCCTCCCTGTCTCCTCCCTCCCTCCCTGTCTCCACTCTCCCTCCCTCCCTGCCTCCCTCCCTGTCTCCTCCCTGTCTCCTCCCTGTCTCCTCCCTCCCTCCCTGTCTCCACTCTCCCTCCCTCTCCTCCCTCCCTGCCTCCCACCCTGTCTCTCCTCCGTGGCTCTCCAGATGTATCTTGTGTTTCCAGGCATGGTTAGTGTGGAGGCCTGGGAGATAACTAGAGCGATGGTGGAGGCCTGGGAGATAACTAGAGAGAAGGGAAAGACTAGTTCATCATATTAGCCTAGTTAGATGAAAGGAGCAAGAAATGCTGTTCTTCCTTCCCTCCTCCTCTTCCTCCATCACCATTCTCCCATCCTCTCCTCTTCCATCTCCTCCTCCTCCTCCATCACCATCACCATTCTCCCACCTTCTCCTCCTCCATCTCCTCCTCTTCCTCCATCACCATCACCATTCTCTCACCTTCTCCTCCTCCATCTCTTCCTCTTCCTCCATCACCATTCTCCCATCCTCTCCTCCTCTATCTCCTCCTCCTTTCTCTCACCCCTCTCCTCCACTCTCCCCCATATCTGTCCTCTTCCTCATGCACCATTCCCCATCCCTCCTCCCCTCCATCTCCTCCTCTTCCTCCATCACCATTCTCCCATCCTCTCCCCTCCATCTCCTCCTCTTCCTCCATCACCATTCTCCCACCCCTCTCCATCCATTCCTCCTCTTTCCTACCATTCCTCCCACCCCGTCTCCCTCCATCCTCCTCTCTTCCTCATCACCCTTCCTCCCCACCCCCTCTCCCTCCATCCCTCCTCTTCTTCATTCACATCCCTCACCCACCCCTCTCCCCCCCCCGATCCTCTCTTCCTCCATCACCATTCTCCCACCCCTCCTCCACTCCTCCTCTCCCCATCACCATCACCATTCCCTCCCACCTCTTCCTGCTCCCATCCTCTTCTCTTCCTCCTCCATTCCCCTCTCCCTCCCTCCTCTAATCCTCCTCTTCTTCTCTCCACCTCCTCTCCACCCCCTCTCCCTCCATCTCTCCAACCTTCATCCCCTCCCATCTCCATCCTCTCCCCTCCATCTCCTCCTCTTCCTCCATCACCATTCTCCCATCACATCCATCTCCTCCCTCCCTCCTCTTCCTCCATCACCATTCTCCCACCCCCTCTCCCTCCATCTCCTCCTCTTCCTCCATCACCATTCCTCCACCCCTCTCCCTCCATCTCCTCCTCTTCCTCCATCACCATTCTCCCACCCCCTCTCCCTCCATCTCCTCTCTTCCTTCTCACCTCTCTTCCTCTCCCCTCCCAATGGTTCTCTCTCTCTCCTCCTCTGCTTCCCCTTACCTCCTCCCCTCCCTCCTCCCCTCTTCCCTCACCTCCCAATCCACCTCTCCCCCCTCACACATCCTCCTCCCACCCCTCTCCTCTCTCCTCTTCTCCCATCCCAATTCTCCACCCCCCCCTCCACTCCTCCCCTCCCCATTCACCATTCTCCCACCCTCTCACCTTCCATCCCTCTCTTCCTCCATCACCATTCTCCCACCCTCTCCCTCCATCTCATTTTGTTCTCCAACACCAACGTTTTTGCTGTAACGTCTGTAATGTAAGGAAAACTTTTTTTTTTCCAAAATATTATAATGTAAGGAGAAGTTTTGAAAAAACATTTAGGAAACCTTTAGAATTTTCTTTTTGTAACTTAGTTGAACAATATTTTTTCCAATTCCTAAAAAGTCAAACGCATTTTAAATGTTTTCAAAACCTTTTTTTTATTTTTAGAACCCTTCAGACCAAATTGTAAACCTGTTTAAAGAAAGTGATCTTCTTGTTTGGCCTCTGGCCTTGCTCAATCGTTGAACTTGGAATTACTTGTGTTATAACAATGAAATGAAAAAAGGCGCGCAATGGCAATAAACAAAATTAATCGTGCCACTAAATACAGAATAAATGAAGTAAAACTGACTTGAAAAACAAAAAGTAGAAAGTAAAGATGTTTGTGTACAAAATTTAAGGCGTGAAATTAAATAGTGAAGTAAAGTACTAGTACCAGAATAATGTACTTAGTTTAGTACTTAAGTATCTGGACTCTGTTCCTTCAGATATCTGACACACATACATAAAGCAGACGGCAAACTAGCCAGACTGGCCAGCCAACCAGACTCCCTCTTGTCCCTCTTAGCCCTTGACCTTTGGTTGACATTTGATGACATTTGTGAACACATGTAAGACAACAGTTCATCAAAAAAAACTGAAATGGCTGAAGAATGTTGATGACCAAATGTCAGCCATCTGCTGTGTGACCCACTCTCCCCTCCTTCTCCACCTTCATCCTCCCCTCTATCCTCCTCAATCTCCACCCTCCTTCCTCCTCCTCACCCACCTCTCCTCTCCTCTCCCTACCCCTCCTTCTCTCCTCCTCCCTCCTTCCTCCGACCCTCTCTCCTCTCCTTCCTCCTCCACCCTCCTTCCCCCCTCCTTCCTCCCCTCACCTCTTTCCTCAATCCCACTCCATCTTCTCTTCCTCCTCCCTCTCCTCTCCACCCTCCTTCTTACCTTCCCCTCCTCCTCCACCCTATTTCCCCCCTCTCCTCCCCACCCTCTCTCTCCTTCCAACACACCTCCTTCCCCCTCCCCCTCCCTTCCTCTCCACCCTCTCTCCTCTCCTTCCACCACCCTCCTTCTCCCCTCCCCCTCCTCTTCCACCTCTTTCTCTCCCTCCTCCTTCCTCTCTCCCAATCTCCTCCACCCTACTTCCTCTTCTTCTCCCTCCTCCTTTCTTTCCTGTTTTCTCTTCCCTTCTCCCTCCACCCAACTCTTTCCTCTCCCCTCTTCCTCTCCAACTCCTCTCCTCTTCCCATCCCGGCAGCTCCGTTTCCTCTCCTGTGTATTCTCCTTTTCCTCCACCCTTACCCTCTGTCCCTCATCCTCCTCCACTCCTCCTCACATCATCTCCATGCCCTCCACCCCTTCCTCCTCCTCCCCCCTCCCCTCCTCACCCCCCCTCCTCTCTCTACATGAAATTACAACCAGCTAGCCTTCTGACGAAAACGATATGAAGGAATGTGATCTGAAGAGATGTTATTGTTAGCATATGGTAATGCATGAGCCAAACCTACTGGAGAGGGGACGTATAAATAGACCCCCTCCTCTCTCTCTCCCTCCCTCCCTCCTTCTCTCCCCTCTCTCCCTCACCTTCGCTCCCTCCCCTCCTTCCTCCATCCTCTCTCTCTCCCCTCTTCTCCTCTCTCTCTTCCCTCCACTCCCTCCCCCCCACTCCTCTCCCTCCTCCACTCCTGTTCTCTCTCTCTCCCTCCACTCCCTCTCTCTTCCATCCCCAGCCTCCCCCCATCCTGTCTCTCTCTTTCCTCCACACCTCTCTCCTCTTCCACTCTCTCTCCCCCTCCTCCAGTGTCTCCCTCTCCGTCACTCTCTCTCCCCAATCCTCTCTCTCTCTCTATCTCCTTTTCCCCCTCTCCGTGTCTCCATCCTCTCTCCCTCAATCTCCCTCCTCTCTCCCTCCTCTTCTCCCCTCTCGCTCACTCCTCAGTTAAGATGGGACATGATGAGTGAGACAGACAAGAGAGACAGAAAAGAGAGAGAAAAAAGAAAAGATGAGAAGAATCAGAACAGCAAGTGGAAGTGAAAAAAACTAAGAGGGAGGGAAAAGGAGAGGAGAAAAGGGAAGAGGATGGGAGAGGAAGTGCTCAAGAGGTAAAAAACTAGATCTAAAACTGAACACAGGGAGAAAACCGCCTTAAGAAATGATGAGTTAAAACAGATGAGCTTGATGTATATGATGGAATGATACAAAAATAAACCCAAATCTAAATACCAACATCCCTGGATACCTACGACCTATAATATAACATCAAAAGACAATAAGTAAAAAACACAATGATTGATGGATACAGAGAACATTCCAGACAATATCGTCCTAGGGCACCTCTCTCCTGCGCTCTGTCATAACAGGAAGGGGGAGGAGGACAGGCGGAAAGATAACAGAAAAGGAAAAAGAGGCCAGAAAACAAGAGAAGAGGACAGGAGTTGAAAACAGAAAAGAGAAAAAAGGAACAGAGAAGGGAAGCGGAAAAGAGGGGAGAGGAGGACAGCAGGACAGATAGAGGCCAGGATTAAAGGAGTATAACAAGAGGACAGAGAGGAGGACAGAGAGGAGAAAAGGTGACAGGAGGACAAGAGAGGACAGAGATGTACGAGAGGAAGGAGGAGGACAGGAAGACAGAGATGCAAGGAACAGTAAACGAGAGGATAACAGAGGACAGAGGAGGAGGACACAGTGGACAGGAAGAAGAGGAGGAGGAAGGAGGAGACAGGGGAGAGAAGAGGACAGGAGAGAGGAAGGATAAAAGGAGGATAATCAAGAGGAACAGAGGAGGAGCAGACAGAGGACAGAGAGAGCGACAAAGACAAGATAAGACTACGAAGAAGGAGAAACAGAAGACAGAGGAGGAGACATAGGAGACAAGAGGACACTGGAGAACAGGAAGGACAGGAGACAATCACGGAGGAACGACAGAAGACAAGGAGGAGGACCATAGAGGACAAGAGGAACACCTGGAGGAAACAAGACAAACAACACAGAAACAGGACCAGAACAAGAAGACCCAAATGAGACAAAAGAGGAGACAGGGAAGAGATGGAAAGCAGGAGGACAAGAGGACAGGAGAAGACAAGGAGGACAGCGAGGATCAACGCAGGAGAAGCACGGACAGGAAGACAGAGGATGCAGACACACAGTAGGACAGGATCATCACGGAGAGACAGAGAGGAGGACCAGGAGGAGGAGAAAAAGGAAGGACACAGAGAGAAAGAACATATATAAGACTTAAGTTCCGGGTCGCGAAACCAACCTTTCCCAAGAAAGCCTAATATCCATATAATCCCGGTGCAGGTCGCTGTCGTACCCGTGTCCTTGAAGGCTTCCGACACCAACGAGACGGGTGGAGACAGACGCGATGTTTTCATTGGCTGTGGTTTTGCCCTACCCAGCATGCACCACTTTGTGTGCCACCCCTCGATAATTCTAACTTTATTGAAAATGTCAATCTGGCGGAATACGAGGAGGCGTGGGCTGACCAGGTGGAGTGGTAACCCTCTTAGGAGCGTGTGTGTTAAGAGTGTGTGTGTCAAGAAGTGTGGTGTAGAGTAGTGTGTGTGTCACGAGTGTGTGTGTACAGACTGGTGTGTGA
>BROE01000007.1:14680350-14690350 GCA_036571765.1 Plecoglossus altivelis
TCCTCCCTCTCGCTCTCTCTCTCTCTCTCTCTCACATGCTCACTCTCTCTCTCCCCATCTCACGTTACCATCTCCCCACTTCAGTTATCTTTCTCGGCGCTGACTTTCACTTACCATCCCCACCCCCCCACTTAGTACCTGGTAGTGACTACGGTCTTACCCCCGCCTATTCCTCCTTATCTGGCAGCTACTACTACGTTACATCCCCCACCTTACGTACTCTGTACTACTACGTTACAACCCCAACCTTACGTACTCTGGCACTAATACGTTACACTATCCTCCCCATCTCGTTCCGTACTATGGTATTCACTCTCCCATTAGTTACCACCCCAATTCTAACGTACTCTGCACTACTAGTTACCGCACTCTCTACTCCCCTTCCATGCGTATCCTGTACTCCTCAGCTCCCTCTCTCTCCACGATTACCTCTCCCCTCCACCATCGCTCTACGTATCTGGAGCACATCGCTGGCGTAAACGTTACACCCCACCACCGGTACGTACTACTTGCAATACCTACTCTTTGGACGGATATGCCATCCCACCTTAACGTACCTCTGGCATCTCAACTACACGTTACCGTGGCATTGGTGTCTCCCTCTCCTGCTACTGTCCCTCTTGCACTAATACGGTTAACACCCCCGTCCCCCCCCCACATTAGTAATTCCTCTGGCACCTCCAGCTACGTTTACACCACCCCTCCCCCACCTTACGTACTCTGGACCTACTCCCGCTTGCATTCGGTGTCCCCCTCCCCCCCTTACGTACTCTGGTACTACTACGTTACACCCCCCCACCTTACGTACTCTGGAACTTCATGCAGTTATCAAACACCCCTAGCATTTACGGTAGAACGCTACTTGGTACTCACTAGACTTACCCTCCGCCCCTTAGTACTCGTGGATAAACCAATGGAGTTAGACCCCGCACTTACGGTACTTACTGGTCAGAGCTTCAGACTGGATTACACACCTCCCACCCCTAGAGACCGTAAATGCCCAGTGGTTGACTACTCACATCGTTAATTGTCAGTGCTATTACACAACACACACCCACACATACCACACACACAAACATGCAAGCGCAGGTTCTCCCGCTTAGGTGCTGAAGGGAAGGGTTGGAAAGCAGGGGTGTACAGCGCAGAGGATGGATAATAATATGATTGCCGACTGCCACCCGCACCACACATTTTCGTGTTTCTCCTCCTCTCGCTCGGCTCCTTCACTTTCTCTCCCCCCAGCATCCCCTATCCTTCCTCTCCTACTCTCGACTATCTGTCCAAGCCTGCATCAGACCCTCCAAGGAGCAGCGTGAGGGAGCAGGGTTGACTCCTGATGTGCAGGAAGAGAGGCAGGCAGGGAGAGCTGGGAGGGCTGGGAATGGAGTTGAGGGAGGGAGGAGGCAGGGGAGAAGAGGCTGTTGAAGGGGTGGAGGGAGGAAGTAGGGAGGGAGGCAAGGGGAGGGGGGAGGCAGAAGGGGAGAAGCACACATACTATACCAGGATGTTCGCTTCTTAGCAAACACACATGGTGATGCAGTATGTCACTATCCCAAACAATCCCACACACACACCACATGCAATAAGACGAAAGCCACACTCACTCACTCACTCACAGTCACTCAACTCACAAACTCCACTTCTAACTGATGGACATAATCCATCATCCGAATAATTAAAAGCACCCATACACACTCTCCCTCTTCTCCATCATACGAATAGAAATATTGATCTCCTTTTTCAAAATGTCTTTCACAGAAAGCCTGATCCCAGCTTCCCTGGAGGGAGAAAATACATTACTGACTTTGCCTCCATCCATGCTACTGACAGCTCATGCCTCTGGGCTCTAGACGCCTCTGCCGACTCTATTGGCACTCGCCCTCTCCCTCCCTCTCCCTCTCCCCTTCCCCCTCAACCCTCACCCCTCCCCATGCCCGCTCCCTCCACTCCCCCTCCCCCTCCCCTCCTGCCCTCCCATTCCACTCTCCCTAGGGGGCTCCCCCTCCTCTCTTACCCCTCCCGTGCCCCCTCCCCCTACCCTCTCCTTCCCATCTCTCTCCTCCCTCGCTCCTCCTCCCTCCCCCTCTCCATCCTCACCTTCCCCCTCTTCTCCCTCCCCCCTCTCAATACTCCCCCTATACCCCTGTCCCCTCCTCTGTACCCTCTCGCGAGCCGCCGCATCTAGGCGCTCCTCACCCACTCCTTCCCCCCTCTCCTCCTCCCTCCCCCTCTCTTATCCTCTCCAATTGAGCCTTACCTCCCCCCTCTCACTCACCCCCGCCTCCCCCCTTCTCTACCCCTCCTCTCCCCTCTCTCCCCTCACCTCACCTCACCCCTTCCCTTTCTATTCATCTAACCTCCCCTCATTTCATCTTTCATCTCCTCCCCTCCTCCCCTCCCAACCTCTCCCTCATACCTCAGTCCCCCCTCCTCCCTCCCTCCCTCCCATCCAACTGCTCTCCTGTCACTTTGAGGGGATGCTCGCATGCTACAACACAGAGCTGCTCTGTGCTCAGCTCTGTGGGGGGCAGATGGTGTACGTAGGTGGCTTTTGTTTGTGTGTGTGTGTGTTTATAATGTGTGGTGTGTGTGGTGGTGTATGGAGAGAGTTTTGTGTGTGACTGTGTGTGATGTGTGTGTGTGATGTGTGAGAGGTGCTTATGTGTGTGTGCTGTGTTGAGTGTGGAGAGAGTGTTGGTTGGTGTGTTTGAAGAGAGAGTCTGGACTGCTTGAACAGACAAGGCGAACATCTTGTTGTCATAGGTGTGCATGACAGCTTGGCAGGTAGCAGCTGCTTTCTCCTGGGGTTCTACCACTTGGGGTCAGGGTACACACCCGCAGCACCCCTCCGTCCCTCAGAACCCGGAGGGACTACTCCCGTAAGCCCCCCTTACGTACTCTGGTACTACTACGTTACCCCCCTTACGTACTCTGGAACTACTACGTTAGGACTTCCCGCCCACCTTACGTACTCTGGTACTAAACCGGGAGGCCTTAACGTCACCTCTGGTACTCACTATGTTATTTAGCGGCCCCCTCCTGTCCCCCGCTCCCAGCCTCCCTCACGAATATTAGAGAATCAGCACAGTCATGTCAGACAGTTAGTTCCTTCACCTGTTACAAGGGCGGACTCCAAGAAGTGTGTCGTGTGTGTGTGTGTGTGCGATCCCAGTACAACTAGAAGGTTCTCTATGCATATCTGTACTGGTGTGTGTGTGCGCGCGCGTGTGCGTTCGTGCATGCATCCGACCCCCCTCCCCCGTTTAGCGTATTGGTTTGTACTTACATACGGTTACGACCCGCCCTTACGTAGTGTGGGGCTAGGGAAATGCGTGTGCATTAACACCCTCCTTAGTATTACGTGTGGGTATGCGCGTGTGTGTGTGCGTGAGGGGGTCTCCCACGCTCCACCATCAGGCAGCTGTCTTCACAAATTGATGTAGAAATAAAAGAGATGTTTGACAGGCCTGATAAAAAACTCCAAAAGTTTTGAAGGTCTGTCCAGAAAGCAAACAGAACAGACAGACTAGCAGTAGCACAGGCAGCACAGGCAGGGTGAGACAGCACATGGAATGAGAGTCAGCACAGGCTGGGAGAGGCAGCACAGGCAGAGGCAGGCAGGCAGGTAGACAGGCAGACAGGCAGGTAGAAACAGCTAGACAGCTAGATAGACAGGCAGCAGCAGGCAGCCAGCCAGGCAGGCAGCAGGCAGCAGGCAGGCAGGCAGGTAACAGGCAGACAAGCAGACAGAGGCAAGGCAGGCAGGCGAACAGGCAGGCAGACAGGCAGGCAGTAGACAGGCAGCAGGCAGACAGGCAAGGCAGGCAGGCAGACAGAAAAACAAGGAAAAGGCTTATGGCCGCGGGGTAGGTCCTATCGAAAGTAACCAGGTGTATTAGAAGATCTTTGGAGGATTGTGTGTTGATATTTTTAAAACCTTTAGAAGTTACAGAACTGAGAGGGGTTGACAGCAAGAGTAGATACTGAAAGAGAGTTCTAGAATTGAAAATGTTGTGGAACGCCAACGCACCCCATAAAGATTCCACCGCTTGGGCCCCCTGCCCTTGTGTTCTTGTGTTCTGTGTGTTTCTGTGTGTTCTGTGTGTTCCGTGTGTTCTGGTGTTTTGTGGTGGCATGTGCGTGTGTTGTCTGTGTGTGCATGGTGTGCGTGTCTGCGTGCGTGTGTGCATGTGAGTACTTGTGTGCATGTATGTCTGCATGCTGCATGCATGCATGCTGCATGCTGCATGCATGCATGCTGCATGCTGCATGCATGCCAACGTTGTGTAACCGTGTCAGTAGGGGCCCAAGGGCCAGAGCCATCATCATCAATCAATGTCATCATCATTAATATCATTGGATTCCGTCTCAAGAATGACAGAAAAACACATCAAGCCATCGACAGCAGACTGCCCATCGTAAACGCCATCTTGAAGACCTCCCCGCCCATCTGCCCTACAGTGCCACATTCTCACCGGCTGACATACAGCACATGCATCACGCACATGCATCACGGACATGCATCATGCACATGTCATCACGCACATGCATCACGCACATGCATCACGGACATGCATCATGCACACACTCAAACTCTCCGTTATATGTGCAATAAGTGTAATATCGTCTCGTGTTAACTCCACCACATTCTAGCCGGTTCATCTGGGATCGCCTCCGCCCTCTCTCCTCCCCCAGCCTCCCCCCCCACCCTTCCCCAGCCCTCCGCCTTTCTCCTCCCCCCACTTCCTGTCTACACCTCTCTCTCGCTTTCTCTCAATCTCCCTCTCCCTCTCCCCACCCTCTCCCTCCCTCACCCTCTCCCTCCCTCCCTGCCCTATATCGTCTTCATAGCCCTTCTCAGCCACACAGGAGCTCCGGAGCAGGGGCCCCACTCAGGCCCACGTCCACCCCAGGGAAGGCAGCTCATCCTGGGGTGGCTCCCTCACCCAGGCCCCTGCAGGAGAGCTGTGCTCTCCAGGAGCTGGAGCTCACCAAGCAGGGGAAAACTCAAAGAGAAAGATGAAAACCAGGAAAGCGCCGCCAGGGTACCTCGCCTGTCCTCCTCTCGTCTCTCTCTCTCTCTCTTCTCCTCTCTCTCTCTCACTTCTCTAGCACTTCGCTCTCTCTTCTCCTCTCTCTTCACGGTCCGTCCTCCGCGCCTCTCTCTCTGTCTCCCGCTCACGTCTCTCCTTCTCCCTCCTCTCACCTCTCTCTACTCCTCTCCTCTCTCTCTCTCGCTCACAGTTTTCTCTCTCTTACTCCTCTCTCCCGCTCTCTCTCTCTCTCTTCCTCTCTCTCATCGCTCACTGTCTCCCTCTCTCTCCTCTCCATCTCTATCCTTCTCCTCCTCGTCTCATCTCTCTCCCCTCACTTCTCTCCTTTTCTCTCCTCTCTCATCCCTCTCATTCTCCTCTCTCTTCTCCTCCGCGTCACGGATGTCATCTGTCTCTCGGCTCGCTCCCCGCCCTAGCAGCACTCTCTCTCCCTATCCTTCTCAGTCTCTCTCTCTCTCTTTTCTCTTGTTGGGGCCTCTCTCTCTGGTTTCGTCTTGTTTCTTGACGGCAAGAAATACTTTTTTTTTTTGTTTGTGATAAAGTTTGTCCTAATTAGTTTTTGGAAAGAGGGAGACAGACTAAGAAAGAGAGCATAGAGGTAAAGAGAACAGGAGAGAGAGACAACAGAAGAGACCAGTGAGAGGAGAGATGGACAAAGAGAGAGTGATGGACAGAAAAAGAAAGAGAGAGGAAGCGAAAGGAAGGAAATGTAGAAAATGAAAGCATGAGAGGTCCATCTCAAGGTGATTCATTAGTGACTTCTCCGTTCTCATCGTCAAGTTAGCATGTCATTTAAGTCTGGGCATTAAGAATAGACAGCTTTCCTAACCTGTGGCCCTCTTTCTTTTCCTCTCCGTCCCGTACCCTAGGGTTACACCCTCAGATAAAGCCACTGGACATTTCAATCGTTCTGCTCAGGTCCTGCATTCCTGTCTCCAGCGCCCCAACCCCACGCGCCAACCCTCACAATCAGGCGTTGTCGTCGCCTTGGCGTTGCTGTCGGCGAACCGTGCATAGGGGTTATTAAAACAAACGACGCCGATAAGCTGGAGTGCATAGGCACTGAGGGCACATGCAGGATTCGGCGGCTATAGTCAGGTGGAGACAGCCTGGCGCGCGAGGTGGTCAGTTCAGTCATAGTATCCGCATCATAAGGCGCCCCAAAGTAGTCATTTTGTCTAAAAATGGTGGCGCGAGGCCGGTACTCCAGCGCGTATGGTATTGCAATGTCGAAACTGGATTAATTCTGCTGCCCGTCTAACGCCAGCCCCCCTCTTTGTATTTTTACACTCATGTTTCATTTGGACCACCTCCTTCCGGTGCCCCCCTCCCCCCCGACAACCATTCAGAGCTGAGGCCTGTCATCGCAACTGATAGAGGTGAGCAATTATCTTAACTCCGCCCTTCTTGCGTCTATAAAACAAGTGCTCTCCGCGGAATACTGTTTCTCTGGCTTCTACCGGTGATGCTTACTGGCCTTCATGTCTGTGTCTGAGTTGAGTTTATAGCCTTTACACCTATAAATGTGTTATAAAACGAAATATTTTTCTTTGATTTTACTTTACAAGGAACGTTTCTCAGTGTGATAGAAGCATGTTTACGACAGAATTCCACAAAGGCTAACTGATTCAAATCCTTTTAGAACCCATCCATTTATGGGAATTGTCTTTTTAATCAGTTTTGGACAGCTTATCCATCACAGGTGTGGAAATGATTCAACATTTTATAGATGAGTGATGAGAGAGGGAGTTCCTATTGACTGAACTGTCAAATTCAAACACGTGGGCTTTTGTGGCCCACGATTCCCTGTACAGATTTACTGAGAAGTCATTTAGGAGTGTGATGCAGTAGCGTGGTGGTCTGCTCTTATACGACCACCCAGACCGGGAGATATCATGCCTTTATAACGGACGCTCCGTCATAAAGCCATACGGTGCCGGTGGAAGAGAGAAGAGGCCTTTCTATAGATTTCTCCCGCTGTTTTCCGATCAATGCTCATTTACAACAGTGGCAAAAAAAAGTGTTTGTTTGACGGCTGCGTAAAAGCATGGCTGGTGGGCTCACTGGAGAATTGTGGAGACATAAAGGAATTATGGATCTTCGAAAACGTGTGCGCGTGTGAATGCGCGTGCGTCTGTGTGATAGTTATTTCCATCTTCGAGCTGTATGTCTTCTCAAAGCGACTAGCTCAGATGAAGAGATTTACACAGAGAAAAAGGAGCGGATAGACAAGGAAGGAGAGCGAGAGCGCGAGGACTCTCCGGTTTGAGAAACATCTTCCTCTAGCGGCCACACGCAGGTTGTTTGCCGGTGAGTGCATGCCGCTGCGTGCCTATACCGGAAAAGTCATAGAGCGCGAGACTGATCGATATGCTGCCCGATGACTCCTGTTTCAACCGCCCGCTGTAACGCACGCACAGCCCCTAACCGTGGCCCGGTACCGTGTTGGAACTGACGGGGACATTAGACTCGTGTGCAAAAGCGTAAATAGGCTACTTATGGAGGTCTTGTCAGATTCGGTCTCGTGAGAATCATGATTTGACATTTAAGTGACTGGATGACGAAGTCATTCCACAGTAAACGTCTCTTTAAATACCGTTAGAAAGGATGTCACGTTATGTAATTTCAACTAAGTAAATTAGCCTCCATAGGCCTATTGTTCTGCACGCCCCCTATCAGACAGAGAAGAGAACGAAAATAATGTATTTACTTTGGAATTGTACGGATATTCTTATAAACTCGTCTTTGAAACGACAGTTATTTTCTAGTTGACAATGACATTCCAGCTGTTTCACCCATCCTGCCTGTTGAAACCGAGACAGACTCTAGCTTCAGCCAATAGGAGAAGGAAATAAAACAGAGCTCATCTCTGGTTGGTGAATGGGCACCTTGAGGGGCGTGGACGTGAAGTTGAATCCGAATCCAGCTGTGTTCGTTCGGATGAGGGGCTCGTGATGGGCTGCCGACCGAAAAGAGTCCAGACCGGAGAGTGAAACGAGAGTCACATATTTCGTTTGCAATATTTATTGGATTTTGTGTGATATATATTCAACTCGGAGCGTTGTGAAACAGACCATCCTGTATGATAGCGATACAGCGGGATGCAAAATGGATTTTTGACTGACAGAACAATATTAGGAACAGTCTGGGTATTTAAACAAAAATATTTGTAACACACAGTCGCTGAAAACGTCTCGGTTTAGGATGAAGTGAGCTGTTGAATACGGAACATCGACGGAGGGAAACAAGAAAAGGGGGGAAAAGAAGGAAACGAAGAAATATCTACTTGTTCTTTTTCATATAATTGTGTTTTTTGGTGTATTCCCTTTGCTCTACAGTAAAGGTGGAGAACGGAATGGACGAGTAGTTTCAACAAGCCAAGGAAAAAAAGCACCAGAGAAAACATATTGTACCGGACAAAAAATTGGAGAGAAGGGAAACGGTTATTTGAAGTCCGTAGTGAGTCCTGAAAATCCTCGAGACTGGAGACCATGTCTGGCGCGCGGTGCCCGTAAAAAACCCTCCGCTGTTACGGAGAGCCCGGAGCCACCTGGAAACTATACAGTCCGCGAGACGCGCATACCGTCGAGGCGCGAGCCCCCCCCCCCCCCCGACTCTTCATCTCCTTGCCCTAGTCTCTCTACCTCCCGTTTTTACGCGCAACAAGAGGATGCACTATTGCCACGAGAATCGATCATGCGATGACTGAGTGCGCTTTGGGCACATCGACTAATACTAATACAGGTAAGGAATCAACATCAATGATTATTTAAAAAAAATCATGAACTGTTACAGTGAAAAGAAAGGTATTTACAACGACGTGTCAGTACAGTTTTTTTTCAGGCGCATTTAATCATCGTTTTATGTAAGTTTTGAAACAATCACTGCCATGTTTTCTTTTGGTGAAGGCCTAACTGATGTGGAAATTGGGCAGGTTGTTCAACCGGACTGTTTGAAGGAAGGAATGCACGAGATCACTCACCCAGCGCTTGAACGCTCAAACAGAATCCGTTTTGTGTATATATTTCACATCCTATTATCAACCACGCAAATGTTAATTCCTTCCAAAAACTCGTGATTCTATTTACGTAAATCATAACAAAAATGAAGAAAAATCTAAACAGACCTTTTGATAGAAATCTTTTTATGCATAAGGGAACGCATATTTTTTTTTGTACAGAAGACATATGCACGCTTCTGAAACCGCTTCCACTGTTATCTACATTTTGCTTCAATATTTGAATGTAATCATGAACATACGTCGGAATCAAGAATAATAATTAAATGCATAATTTTGTTAAGTCGTTAACCTAACACTTGTCAAGCTCAATGTACTACCCACACTCCAAACATTTGACGTCTAATTTGTATTCTTTTAAGTTGGTCATATACCATACACGAGCAATTATACAATGATACAAGTGACAATCATAGCCTATAGCTCTATAATTCCTTAAATGGAATCGGTTTGCAGCGCACGCACTCCTGTGCAGCTTAAATCTGGACAAATCATCTAGTTGTTGCGGACATAACATCCCTGCCCAATCCGTGTTTATGCATTTCATTGTTTATTATGCTTATGAAATCGCATGTTTATGCGTTCCCATCGCTGCAGGGGGTGAATGATGGCCGAGGATGGGGGTAATCTCTCGGGGCACTCCAGCGTCGTGGACGGGGACGGTCTCTCGCCTCTCCCTAGAACTTTCATACGGCTGAACGACCTGTCTGGAGGCGGCGGTGGAGGTGGAGGTGGTGGTGGTGGAGGAGGAGGCGGCGGTGCGGATCGCAGCGAAGCGGAGCCGGCAGCGGTACCTGATGGAGCATCTGTGGCCGCGGAGGAAGCTTCGGCGAACGGCGCAGAAAGTCTACCCTACCCGTCCATGGCTCCAGTGGTCTTCTTTTATCTGAAACAAACCACACGCCCGCGGAGCTGGTGTCTGAAAATG
>BROE01000007.1:14695912-14708142 GCA_036571765.1 Plecoglossus altivelis
CTGCGACATGACCACGGCGGGAGGAGGCTGGACGCTGGTGTTGAGCGTGCACGAGAACAACATGTACGGGAAGTGCACCACCGGCGACCGGTGGTCCAGCCAGCAAGGCAGCAACCCCAACCTCCCAGATGGGGATGGAAACTGGGCCAACAGAGCCATCTTCGGCACGGCTGAGGGGGCCACTTCCGACGACTTTAAGAACCCTGGTTATTACGACATAGCAGCTGAAGACGTGGCTGTGTGGCATGTCCCCAACGGTTCACCTGTGGTCCACTGGAACCTGGCCTCGATCCTGCGCTACCACACTAACAGACACTTTCTCAGCTTGTACGGAGGGAACCTGTACAATCTTTTTAAGCGCTACCCTGTACGGTACAATGTTGGGTCGTATCATGACACAGGACCGTCTGTACCAGTTGTGTACGACTACGGAAGTAAGCAATCGACTGCTGAATTTTACGGTCCTTTCTTAAGGAATCAGTTTGAGGCTGGATTTATCACTTTCAGAGCCATAAATTACGAAAGGGCAGCGTCGGCTATCTGCTCTGGAGTCAAGCCTACAGGCTTTCATACTGAGCACTTCTGTATTGGAGGAGGAGGACATTTTCCTGAAAATGCTCCACGGCAGTGTGGTGACTTTGGTTCCTTTGACTGGGACGGGTATGGGACAAATACAGGTTCCAGTGCCTCAAAAGAGATCACAGAGGCAGCTGTGCTGTTATTCTACCGTTAAGCAGGCCGGTAATCATAGTCCGAGGTTTAGTGAAGCCAGACCATAATGAAAGATACGTTTGAAACAAGATATGGAGAAAGCAATTCCTGAGGAATTGTTTGTTTTATCGAAAGCTATTATGTTTGACCAATGTCCAAACTTTGGATACCACTGTGTGTAGTTGAATCCTTGTTGATAACAAATGCACGTTTGATCCGACAGGAAAGGAGTTCCTTGAACTAAATGTTATCCTTCTACCCCCTTCTCGTCCGCTCCCTAACCTGACTGGGGCGATGCGATCATCCAGGGAACCCACCATGATGTCCGGGTACCTGTTCTCGTCTATGTCTATGCCCCCATTGATGGAATAGCCAAACGTCAGATCCCACTGTTCACGGTCTTCCCCTTGATCACCTACCGGGGGTGTTCTCTATGTGGAGATTGTTCTGAAGATTTGTCAGGATACTTCAGGGTTAGGGCTGACATTGTCAACGCGACCTAAGGAAGATTATAAAGGTGTTGCAGGTGACTAGTATGGCTGTAGTACCCGACAGTAACACCCTAAATTAGAGCACTAGATGGTGAAACTCAAAATAAAAACATATTGGAAGATAGGAGGATTTGTCACGTTTTTGTCGATCAAAACAAATTGTTAGATACGTGCTCCGCTTATCAGTAATTCCCAGCAAGTGAAATAAGTTATTTGATTTCTGTTAATTATTATATCTGGGACGATGTGAACGTGACGTGAAGGTGAGTGGACTTGGATATAAAGCGACGCATTTCAACAAGCTGCAAACAGACTTGTGGGGCTGCGAACGTGACAGGTGCCCTTTAGACATGAAGAGCTTCAACATTCTCCTGTGGCTGGAGGTTCCTCTGCTGCTGATCCTGCAGGCGTCCTGTGCTGCCATATCCCAGCCTGATTCACACAACCAAACACTACCGGTGGGAAAAATCTCAGAGAGTCCAGTCCTGAGGGGAACAGACTTTACTCTTTTGAATAAGTTGAGGAAGAGAACCCAATATGTTGCCAGGAGCTGTAAGGAGATCAAGCAGAGATATGCAGAGGAGGAGGATGGCCTTTACTACCTGACCAGCACCAGTGGGACCGTGTACCAAACGTTCTGCGACATGACCACGGCGGGAGGAGGCTGGACGCTGGTGTTGAGCGTGCACGAGAACAACATGTACGGGAAGTGCACCACCGGCGACCGGTGGTCCAGCCAGCAAGGCAGCAACCCCAACCTCCCAGATGGGGACGGAAACTGGGCCAACAGAGCCACCTTCGGCACGGCTGAGGGGGCCACTTCCGACGACTTTAAGAACCCTGGTTATTACGACATAGCAGCTGAAGATGTGGCTGTGTGGCATGTCCCCAACGGTTCACCTGTGGACCTCTGGAACCTGGCCTCGATCCTGCGCTACCACACTAACAGACGCTTTCTGCGCTTGTACGGAGGGAACCTGTACAATCTTTTTAAGCGATACCCTGTACGGTACAATGTTGGGTCGTATCACGACACAGGACCGTCTGTACCAGTTCTGTACGACTATGGAAGCAAGCAATCGACTGCTGAACTTTACGGTCCTAACTTAAGGCTTGAGTTTGAGGCTGGATTTATCACTTTCAGAGCCATAAATTACGAAAGGGCAGCTTCGGCGATCTGCTCTGGAGTCAAGCCTACCAGCTTTAATACTGAGCACTTCTGTATTGGAGGAGGAGGACATTTTCCTGAAAATGCTCCACGGCAGTGTGGTGACTTTGGTTCCTTTGACTGGGATGGGTATGGGATACGTGGCAGTGTCACAAAAGAGCTCACAGAGGCAGCTGTGCTATTATTCTACCGTTAAGCAGGCTGGTAATCATAGTCCGAGGTTTAGTGAAGCCCCACCATAATGAAAGATACGTTTCGAACAAGATATGGAGAAAGCAATTCCTGAGGAATTGTTTGTTTTAGCGAAAGCTATTATTTTTGACCAAAGTCCAAACTTTGGATACCACTGTGTGTAGTTGAATCCTTGTTGATGAGTCATTTCTACTGAAGACTGTAAAATATATTTTTGTTTTATGAAATAAATAAAAACGTATTTATCACAGATGAGGCTCTGTGTTTGTCTTTCATCTTTGACCTCCTGCTTTAGTATGACTTGCGGGCTATCAAAGACGTAGAACGTTAGAGTTTTGAACGGACAAGAAAATACCCCAACTCATTTGTTGAAATGGTATTTTGTGCCTCGGCAGAAGTGACATGAGAGAATGTCTGAGAGCTGCTCAGCATACTGGGAAATGAAGGCTCGTACCTGACTGGCCTCCCCTGAAAGGCCTTTTTTACCAGTCTAAAGAGGCAAGGAAACCGCTAGGTTCGGTATTCCACCTCACAACACACCGCACACTTTCACACACTCACTCTGACACGTTTCAAGGAAATTTCCGGAAGTTCATTTGCCCACTGCTCTCTGCTTGTCTCTGCGACCCCCTGCTGTCTGCAGCGATGAAAGTGATGGAGACATACGTAACCGTCAAGGCTGATAGTTTGGAGATAGTATTTTTAAACGAATGCATGTTTGATCCGACAGGAAAGGAATTCCTTGAACAAAATGTTTAAATCCTTTTACCTTTCCTCTTGCCGGGTGACTCTCTATCTGCTCCCTCATCTGACTGGGGGCGATGCGATCATGCCCAGGGAACACACCCGAGCCGCATGTCCAGGGTACCTATTCTCAGCTATGTTGCTATGCCCGCATTTGGATGGGAATAGGCCAAGACACTCAGGGATCCAACTCTGTTCACGGTTTTCCCGCCTCGCGTTTGGAACATAGCCTACAAGAGGGGAGGGGAGGGGGGGGGGGGGTAAAGGAAGGTCTATGAAATGCAAGACGATAACGCAGGAGAAAAGAAGCATCTTCTAGGACTTGCAGTCCTGTTCTGTATGTGGTAGATGGTTCCGAAGATTTGTCTGGATACTTCAGGGTTAGGGGTGACACTGTCAACGTGACCTATGGAAGGTTATAAATAGGGGGATGTGTCACGTTTTTGAAGATCAGAACAAAACATGAGATACGTGCTCCGCTTAGCAGTCCTTCCCTGCAAGTGAACTAAGTTATTTGATTTCTGTTAATTATTATATCTGGGACGATATGAACATGACGTGAAGGTGAGAGGACTTGGGTATAAAGCAACGCATTTCAACAAGCTGCAAACAGACTTGTGGGCTGGGGAGGCCGGAGCGGGGGGCACTAAGAGAGCATTAAATGAAAAAACAAACACAGAAAGTAAAAAACGAAGAACGGTTGCTATTATAGGCACTTGGCATTGATCCTGTGCGTGATATGTGGTCAGATGGTTCCGAAGATTTGTCAGGGTACTTCAGGGTTAGGGCTGACACTGTCAAAGTGACCTAAGGAAGGTTATAATGGTGTTGCAGGTGACTAGTATGGCTGTAGAACCCGACAGTAACACCCTAAAGTAGAGCACTAGATGGTGAAACTCTAATAAAAAACGTGTTGGAAGATAGGAGGATTTGTCACGTTTTTGTCGATCAAAACAAAACGAGAGATACGTGCTCCGTTTAGCAGTCCTTTCCTGCAAGTGAACTAAGTTATTTGATTTCTGTTAATTATTATATCTGGGACGATGTGAACGTGACGTGAAGGTGAGTGGACTTGGATATAAAGCGACGCATTTCAACAAGCTGCAAACAGACTTGTGGGGCTGCGAACGTGACAGGTGCCCTTTAGATATGAAGAGCTTCAACATTCTCCTGCGGCTGGTGGTTTCTCTACTGCTGATCCTGCAGGCATCCTGTGCTGCCATATCCCAGCCTGATTCACACAACCAAACACTACCGGTGGGTAAAATCTCAGAGAGTCCAGTCCTGAGGGGAACAGACTTTACTCTTTTGAATAAGTTGAGGAAGAGAACCCAATATGTTGCCAGGAGCTGTAAGGAGATCAAGCAGAGATATGCAGAGGAGGAGGATGGCCTTTACTACCTGACCAGCACCAGTGGGACCGTGTACCAAACGTTCTGCGACATGACCACGGCGGGAGGAGGCTGGACGCTGGTGTTGAGCGTGCACGAGAACAACATGTACGGGAAGTGCACCACCGGCGACCGGTGGTCCAGCCAACAAGGCAGCAACCCCAACCTCCCAGATGGGGACGGAAACTGGGCCAACAGAGCCACCTTCGGCACGGCTGAGGGGGCCACTTCCGACGACTTTAAGAACCCTGGTTATTACGACATAGCAGCTGAAGATGTGGCTGTGTGGCATGTCCCCAACGGTTCACCTGTGGACCACTGGAACCTGGCCTCGATCCTGCGCTACCACACTGACAGACGCTTTCTGAGCTTGTACGGAGGGAACCTGTACAATCTTTTTAAGCGCTACCCTGTACGGTACAATGTTGGGTCGTATCATGACACAGGACCGTCTGTACCAGTTGTGTACGACTACGGAAGCAAGCAATCGACCGCTGAATTTTACGGTCCTTTCTCAAGGGCTCAGTTTGAGGCTGGATTTATCACTTTCAGAGCCATAAATAACGAAAGGGCAGCGTCGGCTATCTGCTCTGGAGTCAAGCCTACAGGCTTTCATACTGAGCACTTCTGTATTGGAGGAGGAGGACATTTTCCTGAACATGCTCCACGGCAGTGTGGTGACTTTAGTGCCTTTGACTGGAGCGGGTATGGGACAAATACAGGTGCCAGTGCCTCAAAAGAGATCACAGAGGCAGCTGTGCTGTTATTCTACCGTTAAGCAGGCCGGTAATCATAGTCAGAGATTTAGTGAAGCCAGACCATAATGAAAGATAAATCTGGAACAAGATATGGAGAAGGCAATTCCTGAGGAATTGTTTGTTTTATCGAAAGCTATTATGTTTGACCAATGTCCAAACTTTGGATACCACTGTGTGCAGTTGAATCCTTGTTGATAATTCATTTCTACTGAAGACTGTAAAATATATTTTTGTTTTATGAAATAAATAAAAACGTCTGTATCACAGATGAGGTTGTGTGTTTGTCTTTCATCTTTGACCTCCTGTTTTAATGTGACATGCGGGCTATCAAAGACGTACAACGTTAGAGTTTTGAACAGACAAGAAAAAACCCCAACTCATTTGTTGAAATGGTATTTTGTGCCTCGGCAGAAGTAACATGAGAGAATGTCTGAGAGCTGCTCAGCATGCTGTGAAATGAAGGCTCGTACCTGACTAGCCTCCCCTGAAAGGCCTTTTTTTACGAGTCTAAACAGGTTGGCCAAAGTGCAAGGGTCCGTAGTCCACCTCCACACACTACCACAGAGTCTCACAGATACCTGCGGGCATCGCTGACCGAAGTTTAAGGAAGTTCCGGAAGTTTATTTGCCCACTGCTCTCTACCTGTCCCTGCGACCCCCTGCTGTCTGCAGCAAAGTGAGCAGCTTTAGTAAACCCTGGCCAGAGGCCATGGCTATGATCACAGGGCAACCCAGCATGTCTGCTATGCCGCTGGTGGAGTACTTGTGTTTGTTTCAAAAGCTGAAGCAGCCATTCCCCCAACTGCGCCACCAACCCCCAGCCCCAGCGCCACCCCCAGCCCAGGTGAAGGGAAGGTGGACTTCCTGGGTATGAACCTGGACAGCGCTGCCGCCATGGCAGGGCAGTGGGTCCTTCTGGTCCTGGGCCTGGTTCTCCTGGTGGCCACCATCTTCATTGGCTACAAATACATGAAGTCAAGACACAGCGGGAGGTCCTCCTCGAAGATGGAGCTTCAAGAGAAATGATGTGGTTGATTTAGTTAGCAGCTAACTGGGTAAAGTAGAACTAACTGTAGCTACTGTACCCCCCAAGATCTTGGCTCTCGTGCGTCATCTGTGTTTGTGCGTGTGCTACTGTATGGCGTAGATTTGATTGGGTGAAGGTGAGTGGACTTGGATATAAAGCGACACATTTCAACAAGCTGCAAACAGACTTGTGGGGCTGCGAACGTGACAGGTGCCCTTTAGACATGAAGAGCTTCAACATTCTCCTGTGGCTGGAGGTTCCTCTGCTGCTGATCCTGCAGGCGTCCTGTGCTGCCATATCCCAGCCTGATTCACACAACCAAACACTACCGGTGGGAAAAATCTCAGAGAGTCCAGTCCTGAGGGGAACAGACTTTACTCTTTTGAATAAGTTGAGGAAGAGAACCCAATATGTTGCCAGGAGCTGTAAGGAGATCAAGCAGAGATATGCAGAGGAGGAGGATGGCCTTTACTACCTGACCAGCACCAGTGGGACCGTGTACCAAACGTTCTGCGACATGACCACGGCGGGAGGAGGCTGGACGCTGGTGTTGAGCGTGCACGAGAACAACATGTACGGGAAGTGCACCACCGGCGACCGGTGGTCCAGCCAGCAAGGCAGCAACCCCAACCTCCCAGATGGGGACGGAAACTGGGCCAACAGAGCCACCTTCGGCACGGCTGAGGGGGCCACTTCCGACGACTTTAAGAACCCTGGTTATTACGACATAGCAGCTGAAGATGTGGCTGTGTGGCATGTCCCCAACGGTTCACCTGTGGACCTCTGGAACCTGGCCTCGATCCTGCGCTACCACACTAACAGACGCTTTCTGCGCTTGTACGGAGGGAACCTGTACAATCTTTTTAAGCGATACCCTGTACGGTACAATGTTGGGTCGTATCACGACACAGGACCGTCTGTACCAGTTCTGTACGACTATGGAAGCAAGCAATCGACTGCTGAACTTTACGGTCCTAACTTAAGGCTTGAGTTTGAGGCTGGATTTATCACTTTCAGAGCCATAAATTACGAAAGGGCAGCGTCGGCGATCTGCTCTGGAGTCAAGCCTACCAGCTTTAATACTGAGCACTTCTGTATTGGAGGAGGAGGACATTTTCCTGAAAATGCTCCACGGCAGTGTGGTGACTTTGGTTCCTTTGACTGGGATGGGTATGGGATACGTGGCAGTGTCACAAAAGAGCTCACAGAGGCAGCTGTGCTATTATTCTACCGTTAAGCAGGCTGGTAATCATAGTCCGAGGTTTAGTGAAGCCCCACCATAATGAAAGATACGTTTCGAACAAGATATGGAGAAAGCAATTCCTGAGGAATTGTTTGTTTTAGCGAAAGCTATTATTTTTGATCAAAGTCCAAACTTTGGATACCACTGTGTGTAGTTGAATCCTTGTTGATGAGTCATTTCTACTGAAGACTGTAAAATATATTTTTGTTTTATGAAATAAATAAAAACGTATTCATCACAGATGAGGCTGTGTGTTTGTCTTTCATCTTTGACCTCCTGCTTTAGTATGACTTGCGGGCTATCAAAGACGTAGAACGTTAGAGTTTTGAACGGACAAGAAAATACCCCAACTCATTTGTTGAAATGGTATTTTGTGCCTCGGCAGAAGTGACATGAGAGAATGTCTGAGAGCTGCTCAGCATGCTGGGAAATGAAGGCTCGTACCTGACTGCCCTCCCCTGAAAGGCCTTTTTTTACGAGTCTAAACAGGTTGGGAAATTGCAAGGGTCAGTAGTCCACCTCACAACACTCCACAGAGTCTCACATACTCACGCTGACAAGTTTCAAGGAAGTTTCCGGAAGTTTATTTGCCCACTGCTCTCTACCTGTCCCTGCGACTCCCTGCTGTCTGCAGCAAAGTGAGCAGCTTTAGTAAACCCTGGCCAGAGGCCATGGCCATGATCACAGGGCAACCCAGCATGTCTGCTATGCCGCTGGTGGAGTACTTGTGTTTGTTTCAAAAGCTGAAGCAGCCATTCCCCCAACTGCGCCACCAACCCCCAGCCCCAGCGCCACCCCCAGCCCAGGTGAAGGGAAGGTGGACTTCCTGGGTATGAACCTGGACAGCGCTGCCGCCATGGCAGGGCAGTGGGTCCTTCTGGTCCTGGGCCTGGTTCTCCTGGTGGCCACCATCTTCATTGGCTACAAATACATGAAGTCAAGACACAGCGGGAGGTCCTCCTCGAAGATGGAGCTTCAAGAGAAATGAGGTGGTTGATTTAGTTAGCAGCTAACTGGGTAAAGTAGAACTAACTGTAGCTACTGTACCCCCCCAAGATCTTGGCTCTTGTGCGTCATCTGTGTTTGTGCGTGTGCTACTGTATGGCGTAGATTTGATTGGTTTAAGTTGTCTTTCTGTCTGCTTCCCTCCACGCGTCAGATGGTTCGTATATTTATTGTATAAATTGAAAGTCAAAATTATTTTCAGTATGCAAAAAAACACACTATACTTGAACACTGGGACTAAGAAATGTTCAAATGAATGTCTGTAAAGTATTAATTGTGTATGCATTTTTGAAATATTTGATTGGATCGGTGAATACTTTGCCTTCGTATAATAAAGAGAGAGAAATGTGCTTTTTTGTCAGGCTGTATTGTAAGTGCCATCAACTCAATCAGACACCCTCACCAAGCAATTCTGCATAATGACTCAAACAAGCACACAACTAGTGGAGCACAATGGACTTCTTAGAAACCGTTTAATGACACTGGAACAGCACAGTGTAAAAAAAACCCACAGTGTAGCAGAGAGCTAGCGCCTGGATGCATCACCCCCCCCTCCCACACACACACACACACAAACACCGTCCCAACTGGTTTAGTCTGTAGAGCCGTGAGGGTAGACCAGGAAGCCACGCTCCCCCGGCGAGCCCCTCAGATGATGACCTGAGAGACGAGGAAATAGCTGGCCCCCAGCCCTTCAGAGCTTCAGCTTGTTCTGGGATGACTTCCAAGGTTGCATCGGCAACATACGAAAGCACAGTTAAGAGAGACATGCAAAAAAAGAACAAAAAAAACAAGTGTGGCAATGTAAAAAAAAAGAAGCACATTTCAAATCAGGAAACATTTATTCATTATGACAGTCTTGTATTGCTCGTACACAAGGTAACAAACTGTAAAAGCTGAGAATATCTTAGTGGATTTCCAGACAAAGACTGGACGTAGGGATTTCCAATGGTACAGTCAAGCCCAGTAAAAGGAACATCTTTCTCCAGGACTTGCAACTAAGTATACAAAACAAAGTCCAAATCAAAATCAAGAAAACCTCCTTAAATTATAAATCCACATTTCTGTAAGGTTTGAGTCCAGGGTTTAAATGTCAAAATCACCATATTTAGCGTCTGTGGACTAAAATGATGTAATCTCATGGCAGAAGGTCTTTATATTTCATCCAGTGTTGCGACTCCCACTGTGTGACTATGGTAACAAGCCGCACAGGTACTTAACTGCAGTGCTCACACAGTACAACGTAATAAATAATAATTTAGTGAAGCACATCTCCTGTAGGCCACAGACAATTCAAGTGCACTCCAACCATCCCAACACCACCCAGCAATGGACCAGGGTAACTAGACGAGGCTATTCTACAGCTAAAAAGAGTGTCAGAGTGAGTCCAGAAGAGGGAGCATCTGCGGCAGCTGGGCAGACCCCTCTGTGTCATGTCGTTCTGTCACTCGTTCTCTGTGCCTTTCTACATACAGGATTCTGTTCCATCCAGCAGAAACCAATAGGATCGGAGGGAGATGAAGTGTAAACACCTTTGTCTTCACCTTGTTCCGTTAGCCTACTCCTGAGCTCATTAGCTCACACAGGCTGTGAGCTAGAACCAGGGCTACATCACATGTGGTAGCAACGTCATCAGTTTAGATAGACATACTGAGCTGATCCGTTGTAAGGCACTCGTGTTATTCCGCAATGATGTCATGGGTTGATGCATGACAATTGCTAGTTTAGCATTCAACTGGCTAAAAATATCTCCCAGAACATAATTCTTGGACTGCATGACATTGTAACCTCCAAACAACGTAGGACAACGTTGTGAATAGCAGGAGAAGAAAATAATGACATACAATTGCAGAGAATTTAAATGAATGGATTGGCCTTTTTGGGAGAAAATCTGGAGCTGCTTCTAATGTCATTAAGGGATTTAGAAAAAACATTCAAATTAAATATACACCAATATCTCTATTCCAGTACATACAAGTACAGTATACCGCAAATGGAGAACAATTAACAACCAATAAGGGATGTTTTTACAACATACAACACTGCTTTCACCAAAATACTTGAAACATCCTGATCTTCAGAACAGAACAAAAAGGCAGATTGCACTCGAGAAGAAGAAGAGAAAAAAAAAGTGTGATGAAATGTACGGGACTTATGACCAAAATAGCAACAGTTAACAGTTCCACGATCAACCTATATACAGTTGGTCCGTTTTTAGTAAAACTTTACCCAGTGACCCCTCCCCATTCTTCTCTTTCACCAGGTTCAAGAGTTCAGGGTTCAAAGGTGAAGAGGGTGAGAGGTTCAGTAGTAGTATTGTTGCATCTCAGTCCAGTTGGTAATCCAGTATTTCTTCTGCGGGTCTTCAGGCATGAAGCCCATGTTGAACTGGTACTCTAGCTGGTAGCGTTCCTCTCTGCGGATCTTGACTCCGTGGTACTTTGGCATGATCCTGTAGTAGATGGTTCGTCTGAAGAAGCCAAACTGGGGGAGGGAGGAGGGGTTCAAATCAGTCGTACTGGGATAAGGACAACACTTTAGCAAGATGGAGCCAGGAAATCCAATGTTAGTTTAGTAAGGGACGGTAACACGGAAGGTCAACAGAAGACAGGAGAAGATCTGTTAGGATCACACAGAAGAGCCAGTAAACCAATCACCTGAAGACTGAAACACACCCTAGAGCAGTGGTTCTTAACCTGCGTTCTATCGAACCCCAGGGGTTCGTTGAGTCAGTCTCAGGGGTTCGGCGGAGGTCAAGACACGCACCTGACTCACATGATTCCATGAATTTGAAAAAAATCATATTTTAGTTTTCCAATTAAGAAGGGTTTGGTGAATGCGCATATGAAACTGGTGGGATTCAGTATTTCCAACACGGTTAAGAACCACAGCCCTAGAGCTAATCAGGGAGCGGAGCAGTGGAAGGAAACTCAACTAAAGCATAGAAGTTAGTCGCAGCCTAGAAAAGGTAGGAAAAAATGCTATTAGTTAAAAAACAAAAAACGTTGGCAGCAACAAGAAAGAAGGGAACATTCCACCCCGGTTTACATAAACTCCATTACCCAGGAGCCCAAGCGGCCTGTGCTGGTGGGCGGCCTGCTGGTCTCAGTAGTCCTCAGTCAGCCTCTCTGTCTCAGAGGGCTGGATCTTCATCTCAGCCTTCTGGCCTTTGGCCTCGTACATCTCCCTCCTGCTGGCCCGCCTGAAGAAGCCACACTGAGGGGGAGGAGGGAAGGGGACGAGGAGGGGGTGGGTGTGTTAGACTGGTAGTTAGATATGCAGCATGAACAGGTCTCTTTGACCCGTGTGGCTACAGCACAGCGCTCGTGACGAAACCTGGAATAAAACGCAGGGTGTTTCTCGACATATCAGAGAACGGCCACTTCCTCTCACCTTCCACAGGATGAGGCTGATGACCCCCAACACCAGGATCCCGGCTACTGCAGCAACGATAATGATCCATAACGGGACCTCGTAAGGGGTCTCCTCTCCTAGTACTGG
>BROE01000007.1:14729211-14739534 GCA_036571765.1 Plecoglossus altivelis
CCAAGCAGCATCAGAGTTAGGTCTATCCTATACAAGGAGTCAGGGTTATCCTATACAAGGAGTTAGGGTTATCCTATACAAGGAGTTAGGGTTATCCTATACAAGGAGTCAGGGTTATCCTATACAAGGAGTTATAGTTATCCTATACAAGGAGTTAGGGTTATCCTATACAAGGAGTTAGGGTTATCCTATACAAGGGTTAGGGTTACCATATACAAGGAGTTAGGGTTATCCTATACAAGGAGTTTGGGTTATCCCATACAAGGGTTAGGGTTACCCTATACAAGGAGTTAGGGTTATCCTATACAAGGGTAAGGGTTACCATGTAGCCTGATCCCATCTTGACTACTGTTTGACTTGCTGTGTCAGTAGATGTGGGGAAAACCTTTTACACAGGCTCCTTTAATGCGATGAGAGGATAATTGGTCTTGTGTGCACATGAGTCTGAGGGTTGGGCAAAAGTTCATCACTCTGCTGATGTAAATGAACCAAATGTTCCAGAGGAGCTGTGATTGGACAAGATAAAGGGTCAGGGTTGCAATCCAGATAAGGGGGCGTGCTTAGCAGAACTAATCCCCTTTGTAGATGGACCACAACTCTTTCTGGTGACCTAATTCTATTTAGTGGTTGCCTTTCCCATCTATCTGTAAAGCTACATTATCCATATCACCAATATCATGCTCTGTCTCAGTAATATCACGTGACGTCAGTAAATGGAGTGAGAGGTCTTCTGTACTCAGTGAAGTAGAGGACGTATGATGTCACACAAGTGTCATCCTACTGGCCTGTTCTCAACTTACAGTCCAAAACACTACCTGAGAAAAGGACACTCAAACATGGCTGATAAATGGATCATCAAGAAAGTGGACCTCTGATAATTATACAAAACAGGCTATGAACTATAGAAATTAAATATGAACTGCAGAAACTGTCTACAACATGCCATACTCTAAAACTTGTATTTCATGAATATTCCATGTCAACATATACAGAATTTATATCAAATCATTTAAATAACTGCGCAACAGTTACAGAACTTTCTTTTACTCAATGCATATCCAGTCAATAAATGTGCATATGCAGCCTACTGCATTCACCCTTTCACAAATACATCAAGTCTGATTCTTTGCTCCGTCTATAAAGTGTACAGAACAGAATGTGAAATTCACTGTAACATGGCAATGCCCTCCTTGGTTCCAGTACTTATTTAAGGTCAGTGGACTCATCTACAGCAGAGGCTGAGCTGCCTTGCATCCTGACTGAAATATACCATGCTAAGCAGGGGGAGGCTTGTTGGCATGGAAATCAAGTTGTAGCTTTTAATGCTGCTTCGTTGGTTCTGCTTTAAAAGCACTGCCAGCCACACTAGAGACCTCTCTATACCACCCCTCTACACCAGCAACCTTCTATTAATCGCACCCTCTGCTAATACTACCCCTTCTCTAAATAGCCACCGCGATATATACCCACCCTCTCTATACACACCTCTTAATACGCCTCTCTATAGCACATCTCTCTATACCACCCCTCTCTATACCACCCCTCTCTATACCACACCTCTCTATACCACACCTCTCTATACCACACCTCTCTATACCACACCTCTCTATACCACCCCTCTCTATACCACCCCTCTCTATACCACCCCTCTCTATACCACACCTCTCTATACCACCCCTCTCTATACCACACCGCTCTATACCACCCCTCTCTATACCACACCTCTCTACACCACACCTCTGTATACCACACCTCTGTATACCACACATCTCTACACCACACCTCTGTACACCACACCTCTGTATACCACACCTCTCTATACCACACCTCTCTATGCCACACCTCTCTATACCACACCTCTCTATACCACACCTCTCTATACCACACCTCTGTATACCACACCTCTGTATACCACACCTCTCTATAGCACATCTCTATACCACACCTCTCTATACCACACCTCTCTATACCACACCTCTCTATGTCAAACCTCTGTATACCACACCTCTGTATACCACACCTCTCTATACCACACCTCTCTATACCACACCTCTCTATACCACACCTCTCTATACCACCCCTCTCTATACCACACCTCTCTATACCACACCTCTGTATACCACATCTCTCTATATCACACCTGTCTCTGTGTTTTCCCAAACACACTGCATCTAGACTCGAGCAGCATTGAGTAATTGTTTTGGTTGCAGTTCTTTCTCTGGAAGAGAAATAACATAAACTACACCTATTTTATTTCAGGTTGATTTAGAATATGTATGGATTTGATAGTAATCCAACTGTAACGAAGTGAAGAAGGTAGAAGAGACAAATGTGTTGCTTTATATTGCAAGCTAAGGCTTTTTGTAAGAAGATATTGATCAGACAAACTTCCATTTGAACTTTCCAAGCAACTTCCAAAGCTTTTACTCGTGTTTGTAAACATGGCTTTGGAAAGGAGAGTCTCATTGATGCCATGACTTGGGGAGCTCCCAATGTTGGGCAGAGGAGTTAGAGCAAGCAACCTGCGCCGGCTTAACAAGAGGAAGTATCACATTGCTGTAGGAAAAAGGAGTGTAGGCTCATTGAAAGGCATCCTAAATCCTCCTATAAATGCTCACATCTCTCCTACTTCTACAAAAGCACTCAACTATAGTCCAGTGGGGAGGAAGAGTCCAGTAGAGGAGAGCCTCAACACTGTAGTCTACTGTTCTTCTGACTGCTCTTCACAGGAAGGCTCGAGCGTGGAAGCATGTCTCTTCGCATCATCGCTGGTGCGATGATGTGCCCTCGAGCTCAGACGGCAGGAACCATTTGCACCTCTGCAGCAGGGAGAATAAGTGTTCCACCTCCTAAAAACACTGAGCTACTGTCCCTTTCCACACAATGTCCCCTAAAATGCTATATTATATTGTCCATTGGTAAATCTGTTTACAATTTTAAAGTAGGAAAAATAATCAATGCGAAATTCAAAACCATTTATGAAAATAGTCCATCTACTTTCCATGATGTATTATTCCAGTTCGCCTCTAACTGCATCTTATGAATTATATTGTAGGAGCGGTGGACATTCCTCACTTGAGAGTTATTCGGCGCGCGTGTTCATTTATTACAATAGACTATAAACTACAGGCACATTACCGCAGCAGCTACTTTCGTCATATTAGGTGAGAGGATGACCGAAATCCAGAACTGTCGCTAGCCTAATATGCCTGCATTTCTGAAGAAAAATAAATACTTTGCATGTTTTATGCGCCATAATATCGGCAGCTATCAACAAATACAAGTTAGCCGCAACTAAGGTAATTTCTCCAACATTACCCACACAACGCATGAGTATGCGGCTGATGCCAGTAGTATACACAAATGTAGTTGTGAAAGCTTAAATCCCATGTATTTTTCACCTATAGTCAACAAACAAGCCAACTAACCCTAAATGATACATAATTTGTCGTCTTTCTGTATGGAAATTATCAACACAATTCACAAGCCTGTAACAACCGTTTTACACAGTGAAATGTATAATTTGAATGCATTTAGCGTCATTTGAACGTCACCGCAATAACTGGCTGCTTGTGCCTCGCTCTCTTGCCTCTGACGTCACGCCATACCACGCACTATCACCGTGCTCGTAGTGCGCGCACGTGTGTATTGGTAATGAAAAACTCCAGCAAAGATGCTGCTGCCACTGAAACCCGTAGCAATCTGGTTTCGAGTTGCGTGCAGGTGGTGAGAGGATACACGTGAATGGCTTCTGCTCTGTCTCGTGCCCATTCCCTGTCCAGATCAACGCGGCCCCGGGTTCTCTGCGCCGCCCATCAACACAGTCAGTCTACAACGCGCGTAGAGGATGGAACTGTTGTAATCCGCTGGACGACTTTCGCTCTGAATGGGCACGGGGGTGCGGACGAGAGAGGACCGGGGCACCGGAGAGACCACTGCTCCTGAAAACTATTCCAACATATCAAGACTGATGGTGAGTAACCTTCGAGACTCAATAACGGTGCTTTCTCAGACTCTGTAATTGTGTCATCTTAAAGGTTGTATTTGAATGATAGGCCTGTAGCTGTAACAGCAACTTAAGTCCAGAGCTGGCGTCAATGTCCAGAATTGCCGAAGAAGAGGATAAAGGGGCAGTAATAAACACAACAGAATTGTGTGTGTGTGTGTGTGTGTGTGTGTGTGTGTGTGTGTGTGTGTGTGTTAGACCAGTGTGAAGTATGGGTTGTCTACTCAGCAATCTGGTGGACATATAGAACGCCAGGGGAACTACAGCGGCTCGTGCTCTGAATGTCAATAGTGTTTGTTGGCTAATCAGTGCATGGAAGGAATATCGCTGGGGTTGCGCATGGACAAAACTTGAAGGGACTGTAGGCTGTACCAGGGGTCAACAGCAAATGCATGTGTGCTTATTTGTAAAATGTTTGAAATGTGTGAGGTTTAGAAGCAAATGCTATGTGGTTAGCTATGAAAAATATGAAAAATAACGACTGACGGCTAACCCATAAATCGGTATGAAATACCATCCTGATGCAGCGTTCATAATCTATTCCGACTTTTGGGATATTGAATCGTGTATTAAAGGTCTGATGGCATGATACTGTCTATTTGAGCCGCGCTGAATAAGCATCAAAGTGACGTTTATAGGCGGGAGGTCACGAAGTGTCATTATCAGCGCGTGTTTTCAGCAGACGGACAGGGATACAGTATAGCTCCATGGTTATGGGTAAAACTTAATCAGTAATGTGTCTGCAGGAACACTTAACCGCTTCTCGTAATTTACCTCAATATGCCATATAATAAACGTGTAATGAGACTATGTGTACTTGAGCGTGTACTCAAACTATCATAGCTACCTTCATAACTTTCAAACAGCAACTTAGGTCGACTGTTCCAGTGGAAGCAGATCAGGCTATAATGTAATCTTACCGGACAAACAACACGTTTAGGAAACAATTCAAGCCATTTCAAATTCTGTTGTTTACAACCCTCAAAAAATTGTCTTCCCTGTCTAGCTGACTTCTTCCTCAAGATCGAATTTAGAAGTGGGGTGACTGGAGGGTGTTCATTATACAGTGGGGTGGCTGGTGTTCAGTATACAATGGGGTGACTGGAGGGTGTTCAGTATACAGTGGGGTGGCTGGAGGGTGTTCAGTATACAGTGGGGTGACTGGAGGGTGTTCAGTATACAATGGGGTGACTGGAGGGTGTTCAGTATACAGTGGGGTGACTGGAGGGTGTTCAGTATAGAGTGGGGTGGCTGAAGGGTGTTCAGTATACAGTGGGGTGGCTGGTGTTCAGTATACAATGGGGTGACAGGAGGGTGTCCATTATACAATGCGGTGGCTGGAGGGTGTTCATTATACAATGCGGTGGCTGGAGGGTGTTCATTATACAATGCGGTGGCTGGAGGGTGTTCATTATACAATGCGGTGGCTGGAGGGTGTTCATTATACAATGCGGTGGCTGGAGGGTGTTCATTATACAATGCGGTGGCTGGAGGGTGTTCATTATACAATGCGGTGGCTGGAGGGTGTTCATTATACAATGCGGTGGCTGGAGGGTGTTCATTATACAATGCGGTGGCTGGAGGGTGTTCATTATACAATGCGGTGGCTGGAGGGTGTTCATTATACAATGCGGTGGCTGGAGGGTGTTCATTATACAATGCGGTGGCTGGAGGGTGTTCATTATACAATGCGGTGGCTGGAGGGTGTTCATTATACAATGCGGTGGCTGGAGGGTGTTCATTATACAATGCGGTGGCTGGAGGGTGTTCATTATACAGTGGGGTGGCTGGTGTTCAGTATACAATGGGGTGGCTGGAGGGTGTTCAGTATACAGTGGGGTGACTGGAGGGTGTTCAGTATACAATGGGGTGACAGGAGGGTGTTCAGTATACAATGCGGTGGCTGGAGGGTGTTCAGTATACAGTGGGGTGGCTGGTGTTCAGTATACAATGGGGTGACTGGAGGGTGTTCAGTATACAGTGGGGTGGCTGGAGGGTGTTCAGTATACAGTGGGGTGGCTGGAGGGTGTTCATTATACAGTGGGGTGGCTGGTGTTCAGTATACAGTAGGGTGGCTGGTGTTCATTATACAGTGGGGTGACTGGAGGGTGTTCAGTATACAGTGGGGTGACTGGAGGGTGTTCATTATACAGTGGGGTGGCTGGTGTTCAGTATACAATGGGGTGACTGGAGGGTGTTCAGTATACAGTGTGGTGGCTGGTGTTCAGTATACAATGGGGTGACTGGAGGGTGTTCAGTATACAATGGGGTGACAGGAGGGTGTCCATTATACAATGCGGTGGCTGGAGGGTGTTCAGTATACAGTGGGGTGGCTGGTGTTCATTATACAGTGGGGTGGCTGGTGTTCAGTATACAGTGGGGTGGCTGGAGGGTGTTCAGTATACAGTGGGGTGGCTGGAGGGTGTTCATTATACAATGCGGTGGCTGGAGGGTGTTCATTATACAATGCGGTGGCTGGAGGGTGTTCATTATACAATGCGGTGGCTGGAGGGTGTTCATTATACAATGCGGTGGCTGGAGGGTGTTCAGTATACAGTGGGGTGGCTGGAGGGTGTTCATTATACAATGCGGTGGCTGGAGGGTGTTCATTATACAGTGGGGTGGCTGGAGGGTGTTCAGTATACAATGGGGTGACTGGAGGGTGTTCAGTATACAGTGGGGTGACAGGAGGGTGTTCAGTATACAGTGGGGTGGCTGGAGGGTGTTCAGTATACAGTGGGGTGGCTGGAGGGTGTTCAGTATACAGTGGGGTGGCTGGAGGGTGTTCAGTATACAATGGGGTGACTGGAGGGTGTTCAGTATACAGTGGGGTGACTGGAGGGTGTTCATTATACAGTGGGGTGACTGGAGGGTGTTCATTATACAGTGGGGTGACTGGAGGGTGTGCATCATGTGTATGATACAACGCATTAAAATGTATCTACATTATTGTGTGTTGTGCTTTTTAGGGTATTTACAACAAATGGAATCAGTCATGCTCAGTGTGAAAGATGGGTTTGTTCGCTGGAGCGTGATGGGAAACTGACCACCGAGAGAGAGGTGGTGGGGGAATGAGAGGAGGGTGGGGGGGAATGAGAGCGAGGGTGAGTGAGAGGCAGGGTGGAGGGAGTCAGGGGTAAGGAGGGGGGGTGAGAGGTGAGGGGGGGGGGGGAAGACAGGAAAAGGTGAGAAAGAGAAATCTGAAAGAGACAGAAAGAGAGAAAAAAAAGAAAAGGGGAGAGAGAGAGGAGGGTGGGAGGGAGTGAAAGGAGGGTGGAGGAGTGAAGACCAAGGGGGGAGTGAGAGGAGGGTGGGGGGTGAGAGGAGGGTGGGGGGGTGAGAGAGAGAGGTGGGGGGTAGAGAGATAGTGTCAGGAGGAGAGGGAAAGTAAGAAGAAAAGAGAGAGTCAACACTGTCTCAACAATGCGAGTGCTCAGGGAAAGAGTGAGTTTGATGTTGTCTCAAAGATAGAAGGCTACTTCCTCCTCACTAACAAAGAAAGGGAGACCTGCTGTGGTCTATCCAAATCAAGATGACAGAAATCTGTCATGTTAAATGCTGCTCATAGACAATATATTCACACTGCTGGATTATAAAAGGTTTTTCTACCCATAAAATGTGTTCCTTGTGTTTCAGGATTTAAAGAGGGTGCTATCTTTCCCGCCCTACCCAGGAGACTATCTGCATCCAGTCGTGTACGCCTGCACAGCTGTTATGCTGCTCTGCTTGATCTTGTCCATCATGACCTACCTCATCCACCACAGGTAACTTCATCCACCACAGGTAACTTCATCCACCACAGTTACCCTCATCCACCACAGGTAACTTCATCCACCACAGCTACCCTCATCCGCCACAGCTACCCTCATCCACCACAGGTAACTTCATCCACCACAGTTACCCTCATCCACCACCGGTAACTTCATCCACCACAGCTACCCTCATCCACCACAGGTAACTTCATCCACCACAGCTACCCTCATCCACCACAGCTACCCTCATCCGCCACAGCTACCCTCATCCGCCACAGGTAACTTCATCCACCACAGTTACCCTCATCCGCCACAGCTACCATCATCCACCACAGGTACCCTCCTCCATCACAGGTACCATTATCCACCACAGGTACCTTTATCCACCACAGGTACCCTTATCCACCACAGCTACCCTCATCCACCACGGGTAACTTCATCCACCACAGCTACCCTCATCCGCCACAGCTACCCTCATCCGCCACAGGTACCTTTATCCACCACAGGTACCCTTATCCACCACAGCTACCCTCATCCACCACGGGTAACTTCATCCACCACAGCTACCCTCATCCGCCACAGCTACCCTCATCCGCCACAGGTAACTTCATCCACCACAGTTACCCTCATCCGCCACAGCTACCATCATCCACCACAGGTACCCTCCTCCATCACAGGTACCATTATCCACCACAGGTACCCTTATCCACCACAGGTACCCTTATCCACCACAGCTAACTTCATCCATCTCAGGTACCCTGAAATGCCATCATATTAGGTTAATATTAAGACACTGTTCGCTTAATCCCTCTTTCATTAGAAGATGTGGCATAGTTGTGGTTGTTTGTTCAAAATAAACACCCTACCATCTGCACTGCGTCCTCACCCTACCATCTGCACTGCGTCCTCACCTACCATCTGCACTGCGTCCTCACCTACCATCTGCACTGCATCCTCACCCTACCATCTGCACTGCGTCCTCACCCTACCATCTGCACTGCGTCCTCACCTACCATCTGCACTGCGTCCTCACCCTACCATCTGCACTGCATCCACACCCTACCATCTGCACTGCGTCCTCACCCTACCATCTGCACTGCGTCCTCACCCTACCATCTGCACTGCGTCCTCACCTACCATCTGCACTGCGTCCTCACCCTACCATCTGCACTGCGTCCTCACCCTACCATCTGCACTGCATCCACACCCTACCATCTGCACTGCGTCCTCACCTACCATCTGCACTGCGTCCTCACCTACCATCTGCACTGCGTCCTCACCCTACCATCTGCACTGCATCCTCACCCTACCATCTGCACTGCGTCCTCACCCTACCATCTGCACTGCGTCCTCACCCTACCATCTGCACTGCGTCCTCACCTACCATCTGCACTGCGTCCTCACCCTACCATCTGCACTGCGTCCTCACCTACCATCTGCACTGCGTCCTCATGGTACCTTGTTCATTTTGACTTCCTTTTCAATGGCAGCGTGATCCGCATCAGCAGAAATGGGTGGCACACTCTTCTCAACTTCCTGTTTCACACTGGGCTTACGTTTGGTGTGTTTGCTGGAGGCATCAATCAGATTAACTACCCGTTCATCTGTCAAGTCGTAAGTCAATGCAAAGTTTTCTCATTGCCACAGTTTTGTTTTCAGAGATGGCAGAGAAAGAAGTACACACGTATATTAAAAAAAGACTCTGGAAAAGGTTTAAAGTGCTGACTACACATTTTCACTCAAGCTAAAATAAAGAGGTATGGGCTCTGACATATACTTTTTAAAAATGTGCCTTTACTACGACCTGTTTCAGTGTCATGCTGGTAACTAGATCTCACATCATATTAATACATTGGTACAAAAGACACTATAGACATGCAGTTCATTTGCCAGGAATAATGAATGACGCAGACACTTGAAACATCATGCTTATATATGGCCATGGGTGATCAGGAATGTCTCTATTCTCAGTCATGTTGACATGGTTAACTCCCTCTGTCTCATCCATAACGTTAGCCATTTTTCTTGTTGCCTTCTGCTGTGCTTCATGCTACGCTTCATAGACTAGACTTCAAAGACAGAAAAATCTAGTAAGAAAGTACTGTCACAAAGCATTATCACATCTGTATGAACCCTGATCAGAACAACGATTCAGTTTTGATCAGGAATTTGATTATCAACATCTCTGCTTTCCTGGCTGATTCACAGAGCCTGCAGTCTCTGTCTGGTCAAGTTTCTTACAGGAAACTAACATCAATGGAAGTGATCAGAAAGCAGACAATTTGTCCAAAGCTCCTTTACTGAATGTGTGTATCTGTGTGTCCCCTCTCCTGTCAGGTTGGGATAGTTCTCCACTATGCTTCCTTGTCCACCATGCTGTGGCTCACTTTCACCGCCAGGAACATCTGTAAAGACGTATCCAAAGTCCCGCGCCTGGCCCCCATCAGGGACGGATGTGGTCAGCAGAGAACCAAGCCCACAATACTCAGGTAATCCTGACTCTGCAGAACCCTCACCTTGTAGATACTTCACTCTGCAGAACCCTCACCTTGTAGATACTTCACT
>BROE01000007.1:14739955-14799187 GCA_036571765.1 Plecoglossus altivelis
TCCTCACCCTACCATCTGCACTGCGTCCTCACCCTACCATCTGCACTGCGTCCTCACCTACCATCTGCACTGCGTCCTCATGGTACCTTGTTCATTTTGACTTCCTTTTCAATGGCAGCGTGATCCGCATCAGCAGAAATGGGTGGCACACTCTTCTCAACTTCCTGTTTCACACTGGGCTTACGTTTGGTGTGTTTGCTGGAGGCATCAATCAGATTAACTACCCGTTCATCTGTCAAGTCGTAAGTCAATGCAAAGTTTTCTCATTGCCACAGTTTTGTTTTCAGAGATGGCAGAGAAAGAAGTACACACGTATATTAAAAAAAGACTCTGGAAAAGGTTTAAAGTGCTGACTACACATTTTCACTCAAGCTAAAATAAAGAGGTATGGGCTCTGACATATACTTTTTAAAAATGTGCCTTTACTACGACCTGTTTCAGTGTCATGCTGGTAACTAGATCTCACATCATATTAATACATTGGTACAAAAGACACTATAGACATGCAGTTCATTTGCCAGGAATAATGAATGACGCAGACACTTGAAACATCATGCTTATATATGGCCATGGGTGATCAGGAATGTCTTTGTTACTCATTGTTGTTCCCTCTGTCTCATAACGTGAGCCATTTTTCTTGTTGCCTTCTGCCTTGCTCCATGCTAGCTTCATAGACTAGACTTCAAAGACAGAAAAATCTAGTAAGAAAGTACTGTCACAAAGCATTATCACATCTGTATGAACCCTGATCAGAACAACGATTCAGTTTTGATCAGGAATTTGATTATCAACATCTCTGCTTTCCTGGCTGATTCACAGAGCCTGCAGTCTCTGTCTGGTCAAGTTTCTTACAGGAAACTAACATCAATGGAAGTGATCAGAAAGCAGACAATTTGTCCAAAGCTCCTTTACTGAATGTGTGTATCTGTGTGTCCCCTCTCCTGTCAGGTTGGGATAGTTCTCCACTATGCTTCCTTGTCCACCATGCTGTGGCTCACTTTCACCGCCAGGAACATCTGTAAAGACGTATCCAAAGTCCCGCGCCTGGCCCCCATCAGGGACGGATGTGGTCAGCAGAGAACCAAGCCCACAATACTCAGGTAATCCTGACTCTGCAGAACCCTCACCTTGTAGATACTTCACTCTGCAGAACCCTCACCTTGTAGATACTTCACTATGCAGAACATTCACCTCACCCTCACAGAGAGACAGAACGATTGAGAGAGACAGAACGATTGAGAGAGACGGAACGATTGAGAGAGCAAGACAGAGAGAGACAGAACGATTGAGAGAGCGAGACAGAGAGAGAGACAGAACGACCAAGAGAGAGAGACAGAACGATTGAGAGAGCGAGACAGAGAGAGAGACAGAACGATTGAGGGAGGGAGTCAGAGAGAGAGACAGAACGATTGAGGGAGGGAGACAGAAAGAGAGGAGATCCAAACACCAAGTGACAGGTGGTTACTAAGGCAACGGGGGGCAGGTGCCAGAGTGCTCACTCGCCGGAAGGAGGAGCTTGTTAACAACAGCGTTTCAAGCATTTTCTGCATCCACGTTTCTCTTTACTTCCTTCCCCTATTCCTCCTCTCTCATCCTGCCTTCTGTAAACCACAGTGAACTCAATTCAGTCTGTCACCACATGCTGTCTTCCTCTCCAGGTTCTACCTGGTCAGCGATGGTGTTCCTCTCATCATCGTGGGAGTCACAGCAGCAGTCAGCATGGAAAATTATGGCAGTAGAGAGGAGGCTCTGTAGTGAGTGGCCTAACCTTAATTCAACATTCTCTTTCATTACATTGCTTTGAATTGATTGTGCATGATCCCCTTCACCTTTTCTCTTTGTCCTCTCTCTATTTCTCTCTTATCTTTCTTTCCATTTCCAATCGCTCTCCTCTCTTTTTCACCCCCTCTCTCTTTCCCTCCAACTGTTCAGCTGCTGGATGTCATGGGAACCCAGCCTCGGTGGTTTCTACGGACCAGTGGCGTTCCTCGTCTTGGTGATGTGCATTTATTTCCTGTGTACCTTCATCCAGCTGAAGCGCCACCCAGAGAGGAAGTACGAGCTGAGGGCCATGACAGAGGAGCAGCAGCGTCCTCCGTCCTCTGAGTCAGGCCACCTCTGCCATGGTTCCAGAAATCCAGGAGATTGTGGAGGCAACAGTTGCCCTACCTATGCATCCGGCCTCTCAGTGCTGGCTAATGAGCACTCATTCAAATCTCAGCTGCGTGGAGCAGCGTTCACTCTCTTTCTGTTCCTGGCTACGTGGGTGCTGGGTGCACTGGCCGTGTCACAAGGACACTTCCTAGACATGGTGTTCAGCTGCCTGTATGGAGCATTCTCTGTGACCCTGGGGCTGTTCCTGCTGATCCAGCACTGCGCTAAGAGGGAGGACGTGTGGCAGCGCTGGTGGTCCTGCTGCCCGGCCAAGCCGGAGGGCAGGAAGGAGGATGGACAGCATAGCCCCTGCCCCATCCAGCAGCAGTCCTGCAACCTGGACTCTCCCTGCTCTGGAAAACAGCCTCTACTGTCCCCTCATCTCCTCCACGCACCCGTCACTCACTACAAATTGCAGCCGTCAACGTCACTCAACCAAACCACCAATCACGTTGGCCCTTGTTGCGTGGCTGTGCATGGCCCCTCCCCTTCCCCTCTGCTGGAGGCCGCCATGTCTCCCCGCCCACAGTCGCTCCCTGATGAGCTCCCACGGCCAGCGCTACCCCTGCAGAGCTGCCTGAAGGACAGGGCCAAGTCTCGCTCGTTCAATCGCCCGCGGCCCTGCCTGAGAGAATACCACTACCACATGGCCTCCAGCAGTATGGATGGCAGTGTGCACAGCTCCCACCTGGACAGCCCACACAGCGTCCATCACCTGGACGGCTCCCCACTGCTCTGCCCCAGCCCCCACCCTGACCTCCCTCTGGTCTGCCCTAGCCCCCACCCTGACCTCCCTCTGGTCTGCCCTAGCCCCCACCCCGACCTCCCTCTGGCCTACCCCAGCCCTCTGCTGGACAAGCGTCTAGCCTCCTGCCACAGCTTGCATAGGCAGACCTCCTTCCACAGCACCCAAGACGACACGCTGTCCTGCCACCACCACATGTACTGCCCTCCTAGAGTAGACCCCTTCCCTACACCCCCAGAGCCATTTGGTGCAGGGTGCCAGCAGGACTCGGACACGTATAGCTACAGCTCCAGGCAGGCTGACAGGGAGGAGGAGGTTATGCTGCAACTGGAGGGTGAGCAGGCTGGTCAGCCCAGACAGACGCTCCCTCGGCCGCTCCCTAAAGCTAAACCCCACGGCACGCTTAGCCGCAGGGCCACGATCAGTCGCAACGGCAGCCTGCAGGATGACTTCCTGTTTGGGTCAGATGCTACTGGCAACATAAGGACAGGTCCTTGGAAGAATGAGACCACTGTGTAGCAACACTTCCCACTACTACCCTCTATACCTTTACACATCGATTATGTATCCCACATACCCCTTCCAGTCTATAACAGATCTTTCCCATATAAATCCCATCTAGTGTATTTCTAGCATTAACCCCATAACCCCTTTCAAACACTAACCCCATACCCCCTTTCAAACACTAACCCCATACCCCCTTTTTTTCAACACACTGACCCCTCCTCGTTCCTCCTGCTTCGCCCCAGACAGCAATCCATGTTTGTCCCCCTTTTGTAGCCCAGTACCACTCCCTTGCCCATCCGTCCCCCACGCACTCCTCCTCACCTAAACGAAGTAGAGCAGTTACAAGAAAGGCAGCGGCCGTTAAGACATATCTTGATGCCTGTCTTTCGGCCGGGGCAAGTCTAGTCTCCTTGTATGTGTTAGCGATGAATGCTTCTTTAAGGCAAGTTTGGTCAGCTGATGTGGACTAGGCCTTCATGAGAGGCGAGGATGCATGTGGCGGGAGAAAGACAGGCTGCATCGGATGTCTGACAGAGAACCGCTAATCTATTCAAGCGTGGCTGAGCCTCTTCACACATTCTTTGTCAAACATGAACTGCACTTCTAACTTCCATCTCTGTTGGCAATTCTGAAAATATTCAAATGTCCTATTCATACTCCTAACTACTATTCGCGCCCGATACTTATCTCACCTAATCGATAAGCATCCTTAACACTGGTAACTCCGCATAGCCACTCTAGGTAGCAAACTAATCCACGACAGCCGTCAAACCTCATCTCGCTTCATGAAAACACTATATTCTAACGGGAACTGCACCTAAGCCCCACTAGCGCCACGCTCATCTATACACTCAGACACCAATCTGCCAACATTCAGTCACACGCGTATCAGTCAATATCAAGCGCATGGAACACGCAATCCATCCCCTTTCTATAAGTCATACGACTAGCCTCGATACGTTACTTGCGGAACGGCAACGCGCACCCATATGGATGCACATCCGCGCGTTCTTGATAATAGTCACCTGCACCGCCCTAACTCTCACATCTTTACATAACACGTCGTGGACCAGTAGGAGAAGCGCTATAGCAGTCCCTCCGTGCATGTCATTAACAACGACAGCCAGCGCAAGGTCACACGCTGTTCCCACATAATAGCGAGAACGAGCTATACGCACTTTAGAGACACTGCTCTGTGAAGAAAGCCAAGACACTCCGACGACCCAAGATACCCCTTTCAGAGAGCATCATGGAGCGCCCTTTCAAACACTGACCCCATACCCCCTTTCAAACACTGACCCCTAACCCCCTTTCAAACACTGACCCCATACCCCCTTTCAAACACTAACCAATATCGCTTTCACTCATTTGGACCATGGCAGTTCAGTTCCATTTGCATCCCACCTGTTCCAGTTCATTCTTACACTACTATGAATGTAGTGACAGGTTACTGTACTGGACATCCTACACTTACCCCTTCTTTCTCCATACAGACCATTTGTATTGACATCCATCACTTTTTGTATTTATATGGCTAAAACCACAGATGTTAAAGCTTTACTTGAAATGGTCTTCTTTTGCATTGGTAACAGGTTATGGAACCTTCATGGCATCTTCCATATTTAGTTGAGAGTAATTGCAAACATCTTGCATTCTTTTTGTATGGAAAAATATGATTTCAAGCCATTTCTGGCACTGTGATATGCATTGCTTTACATGTCACACACAGCGCTAAAGTGCCTTATTCAAAATCTGCATCAACGGTTTGAATTGTGTTGGTTTTAGGGTTAGATATGCAATCCTGCCAGTTTCAATGAGTCTTAAAGCCTGATGACTTGGTGTTGAACTTTATCAACACCAAAGAAGGCCTCTAAAGGTGTAATAAATACTTCTGAAGACAAGTAAATGGCATTTTCTATCAACTTTACTAGTGAGTGGTATATGTTAGTGTGTTAGTTTGCATGTATGTGTTTGTGCAGACATACACATATACAAATGGCCAGGTGATGATACTTGTGGCATAGATGTCTGCTGCCCTAGGAGAACCTTGATCAAATGTCATTTCCAAGTGCGTCCATGCGCCCCTTCACCTGAAGCAGTTTACGAAGACCGTTGGATCACTGGATCATGGCCACATGAGAATCCATCTTGCCAAACTCCATATTCATTTGTTAGTGCCCAAATCACAGGAGTTTGGACCATTACTTATTTGGTTGGGGAGCTATTGGCAGCTACTGCCGTTGTTGAAGTTAACCATGATAGATGGTGATAGACAGAGACAAATCACACCTGTCATGTATTTATTGAAAGTACCTGCTCCTGTTTCTAGGAACACAGGGTTTCTAGGGTAACAAACCATCTAGTGTGTCAGATTAGTGGGCTGTCCCCACTAATGCCATCTGTTTGTTTGTAGGGTTCAAAAACTAAGAAATTAGGTCAAAGAAAGAGAGAAGATGCTAGAAACATGATGTCAGCCTCCACTAAGGGAAGGCAGACGTGTGACAGGTAAGGCAGCTTCCTCCTAACATGCATCCACACAAACTGCTTCAGTTAGGGTTCCTCCTAACATGCATCCACACAAACTGCTTCAGTTGAACTGGTGCAAGGGTGCTCTTGGGGTTCCCAAAAGAGTCTGTACACATTTGGATGTTTGATATGCTTTTAAAACACCCTTGACTGATGCACCAGCACTATGAAAACATTTTCACCAAAATAAATATTTGATGTCACAAGAAATGTGCTTTTAAACACTTATTTGTCATTTAAACACTTATTTGTCATGCTGCCAACATGCCAAGTCACTGTGAGAAGTACCAAACTACAACCTCTGTGTTGGCATGTGGTGGAATGTGTAGTGGCAACACAGTCTACTCAGGTTTCCAAGATAACCATGACACTAACCGTAAGTCATCATTAAGCTATTAAAACAGAAGAAATGGCTGTTCCAAGCGGACCCGTCTCTACCACATCAACGAAAATGATCTCTTGATCTGTTTAACATGTATTTGGAGAATGTAGGTCATACTAAGACCTGTTTCAAATGCTGGTGAATCTTATAGCACCTTTACGTTCCACAACCTGCAGTTCCACAGCCTCCTTTAGATGTTAGTGGAGATGTTGACTTAGCTGCTTGCCACTCGTGGCACTGTGTGTGAGTGCAGAACAGCCAATTGGATGCAAGCTCAGGGATTGTTTTGTCATGCAACTGGCCATTTACCGGATGCAGTCTTTAACCAACATCTGTCATTTGACCTTTATTTTGATTTGTTCAATGTCCAATCAGTGAGATACAACATAGGGAAAAAACTTTTGTGACTTTGTGCACATGAACACATAATCTTCAGGCAGTAGCTTGTCCACATTTTTGATCACATACAAATTATTACTATAATATTATAAATACCCCACACTTAGGAAGATGTACAGTAGTGTAAATTCTCTAGTCAGACTCTTCGACACAGAAACCACTTCTAAACCAGAGTGGTGTTCACAGAATACCAGTTTTCATGAGGTTTATGTAAATTCTCGTTTTCAAAATAGTTAATCCCAAAGGTTTCTTAGTATTTATTGTACTGCTTATAAGTCTGTATTTTGCTTGGAAATGTCATAATAACTTTGTATTGTATAATATGCCAATGAAAGGCTTTAGATAGTCCCTCTACCTGACTCATTTTAACACTCTACACATGTATCCTTTCAATTCTGACGCTGTTCCTGAAACTGCTGAGAAAGTTCTTCTCTAGTTAGCATGAAGTTCTGTCCAGTTAGTGAGCATCCGCTTCAAGTATAACAAGGAAGGAAGGATGCTTGCTAGTGTGTTATGATTAGTTCCTGTTGTGGGTTAAAAGTTCAGAGTTCATTTCTGTTATGGGTTAAAAGGTCAGAGTTCATTCCTGTTGTGGGTTATAAGGTCAGAGTTCATTCCTGTTATGGGTTAAAAGGTTAGAGTTTATGCCTGTATTGTACCATGCCCCCTGTTTCACTCTTTGCTGCTGTGATGAAACCCAATGCCAAATTCCATTTGATCTTCTGTTTTCCAGAGGTTCAAATAAATGTATTTTATCACCAGACTTGTGTATCCTTGTTGTCTTCCCACTACTAATATCTATGTCACATCTATTGCAAACAATGAAGCCTAAAGTAGCAGTCAATACATATGTTTGTATGTATACATACAAAATATGTGTATACGTGTACAGACCATACATGTGTTTATGTTTACGGTGTGAAGTTAATGCCTCTCTGAAGAACACACTATTTCGCAAGAGAAACAATGGACAGTCATGACAGTTTCAGCTCAAAGAGATAATGCTTAATCCATGTATGTCTGCAAGACATCAGAAGCCACACAGTGTCTCTCAGTCTGGGTGCTGTTTAGTGTGATGGTGGTTGAGAGTGTGTGTGTGTGCGTGTGTGGAGGTTGTGTGTGCGTGTGTGGAGGTTGTGTGTGTGGTTAACAACCACTATATAAACACTGCAGCATTCAGCTGTACTTGCTTGGACTTTTGCTCTACTGTTTAGTATACTGTATCATTCTTTAATGACCAGCCGTGAGGGTTGTGTAGCATGTCACTATATGTATGTGCAGCATCACCACTGTGCTGTTACGATGTTGATGCATGATTGTACCTTCCAGGGAACTGCAAGATGGTCTTCAGAACTGTACGATGGTCTTCAGAACTGCAAGACGGTCTTCAGAACTGTAGGATGGTTTTCAGAACTGTAGGATGGTCTTCAGAACTGCAAGATGGTCTTCAGAACTGTAGAATGGTCTTCAGAACTGCAAGACGGTCTTCAGAACTGCAAGACGGTCTTCAGAACTGCAGGACGGTCTTCAGAACTGTAGGATGGTCTTCAGAACTGTACGATGGTCTTCAGAACTGTACAATGGTCTTCAGAACAGATGTCTACATGGTCTTGATACTGCTTATCAGATGGGTCTACTCTGACCGATGTGCAACCCTGATGCCCTAAGTCTACATCTGCAAGACTTGCAGCAGGAGACCACAGGGTGAGGGATCAGGAGAAGGGTGAGGGAACAGGAGAAGGGTGAGGGAACAGGAGAAGGGTGAGGGATCAGGAGAAGGGTGAGGGATCAGGAGAAGGGTGAGGGAACAGGAGAAGGGTGGAGGGATCAGAAGTGTGAGGGAACAGGAGAAGGGTGGAGGGAACAGGAGGAGGGTGGAGGGGTCAGGAGAAGGGTGGAGGGATCAGGAGAAGGGTGGAGGGAACAGGAGAAGGGTGAGGGAACAGGAGGAGGGTGGAGGGAACAGGAGGAGGGATCAGGAGAAGGGTGGAGGGAACAGGAGAAGGGTGGAGGGAACAGGAGAAGGGTGGAGGGATCAGGAGGAGGGTGGAGGGAGAATGATTGTTTGATAGGAGGAAGCGTGACAACGAAGTCCACTTATACCACAGCTTTGTTTTGCATGGCACTGCAGAGGAGAAGAGATGTCAGAGTTTAAGCAAACTAGGCGCCAGTCGTTAAAATGTTCCACAGAAATGAATGCTTTCACATTGAATCAGATCACTCTCCAAAGCCTCCCCTCCCCCCTCTGCTTCTTCTGTCTGCAAACAGGCATCTCCTGCAACAGCAGAACTGCAACCCTCCACCCAACTCAAAACAGTAAACACTACTTGAACACATACTGTTTAAGGTATGCAGATTTGTGTGGTACCCCTGGAAGTGGTATGTTTAAATACTTTTAATTTCCACGTGGTCAACATGTTGTGAAGTAGCTTGGGTTTAGAGATGGTTAGTATGACCAAGTCTGGGTTTAGCAACACTATGTCTGGATACAAAGCTGCTGGGTTATTGTGGAGAAAACGTCTACAGAAAAGGCCCTTTTTAAATCAGCCTATCTGAATTATTATATCCTTTTCATTGATCCTTGGCTTTCCAGTACAATATTACCAATATGTGCAAATATTGCTTGTTTCTATATTAAACCTGGTAGAGTTCAATTTATTTCACTCATATAAGGGTTTCCTACTCACTTTACCTCAAAGACATCTCTTATTTAGTGATTCACAAATCTCTGACCTATTTATAATTTGCTTTTACACAGGCATTTGTGTGTGGGGTTTTAGGTTCTAGCTATTCTGTGTGCTCTTGCGATGAGCATTGAGTGGTAATGGACAAGACATAGCACTCAGGAGTCTGACCCTGGAAGAGAAGCAGTGAGGAAGGGAACTGACATAGTGAGTGAACTGAATATGCAGACAAAAGTTAGGTCAGGTGTTCCCATTTTTAGTCCACAGCACCTTTAAACTGTCCATGATCTAACTTGTAGAGCATTGCAAGAACCAAGCCAGAGAGATCTATCATCTGTCTACTACAGAGGCTGTTCCACAAAAGCCTTACTCCGTATGTCATGCCTGCAGCTGAATTAATTGTGTATGAGGCACACTGTGACAGCAACCAAACATCTCTATAATTGCATATGCAGGTACACTGACAGGGATGTAGAGCAAGAGTTGTATTATTTAGGAAGAAAACATGAAGACTTGTTGCACCACTCAAATCCTGAAATCATGCACTCAAATTTAGCAAAATGGGTCTGACATGTTTTCTGACGTCAGAACAGCAAATGTCACTGCCCTTAGTCATCCTTGGAAAAGGCCACTGGTGATGGTGTCATGACCTCAGTAAAAGCCAAAGACAATAATAAATTATTGCAAGACACACAACCTCACCCTAACACACAACCTCACCCTAACGCACTCCCCCAACACACAACCTCACCCTAACACACTCCCAACACACAACCTCACCCTAACACCCCCCCAACACACAACCTCACCCAAACGCACTCCCAACACACAACCTCACCTTAATGCACTCCCCCAACACACAACCTCACCCTAACCCTATCCCACACACACGCACTAATGCACACACACAACCTCAACCCAACCCCCCACACACGCACTATTGCACACACACCCAACTATACTTAAAAGGTTATTATTTTAATGCCTTGATAAACTCTGTAATGATGCCAATAATGGTACAAAAGCAAGAACCATCTAGTCTATTAAAACACAAGAGCAGATGGATGGAATTGTGAACACGACACACATTCTTCATGCATCACTGGACTGGCGGTAATACAAGCAGTGGAGACTGCTCCTGGAGATACAGAACAGGCTACAGTTAGTGGTAGAGTTAGTGGGTAAGGGTTAGTGGTAGGGTTAGTGGGTAAGGGTTAGTGGGTAAGGGTTAGTGGGAGGGTTAGTGGGTAAGGATTAGTGGGTAAGGGTTAGTGGTAGGGTTAGTGGGTAAGGGTTAGTGGGTAAGGGTTAGTGGTAGGGTTAGTGGGTAAGGGTTAGTGGGTAAGGGTTAGTGGGTAAAGGTTAGTGGGTAAGGGTTAGTGGGTAAGGGTTAGTGGTAGGGTTATCAGGGCAGCCGTGCAGACTTGTGCTTATATGTCTGCTGGAAAAATGTTTGACGTAAAGGATTGTGAAATCCAGATGATCTGAACTATGATAAGTAAACCAGGCCAGCCTGTCAGCCTATAGAATTAGCCTAGCATACGTTAGACTTGCCCTAACCCTGTCAGCCTATAGAATTAGCCTAGCATATGCTAGACTTGCCCTAACCCTACCAGATTTTAAATTGGCCCTTGCCACGTTAAATTACAACATTACTGGTAGAGTTGTACACTTTCTCAATTTATTATACAACAAAAAAAATGATCAACAATATATCTGGGAGTCTGTAATAGGGTTATGTATGGGCTATGCATCTGTGTGACATTGGACGACAGCATTTAAACATCTGTTGCACTCCTTCATGCAGGTATCAGTATATATCATTCATTGAAGCATTTATAATAGTTTGCAGGTCCTTATTGTGTAATAATAATAATAATAATAAAGATAATGTGTCACATAATAAGGATGGTTTCCATTATCATCAACCATTGAATATCTTGTACGGTTACAGGTGAACGTATTGACTGGTCTTCAGGTATTTCACCCTTCCCCCTTGTCGTTTCCCTCTCACCAGCCTATCCCTCCCAGTCGTGCCTCCTTTCCTCCTCCCCCCTCTTTCCTCCCTCTCTTGCTCCCTGCCCCGGGCCGCTCAGCCGCCTGAACCACTTCAGGAGCATGGAATCAGAAGCACAGACATCTCTGATGCAAGCGTGACCTATTTAGGAATCTAGTACAAGACTGTGGACCTAGCCTTCTCTCCCTTAGCCTCCCCTTGCAGCCTCCTCTCCCTTAGCCTCCCCTTGCAGCCTCCTCTCCTCCCAGCCTCCTCTAAGTCTCCTCTCAACCTACTGTCCTCCCATCCTCCTCTCCCAGCCTCTCCTCCCATCCTCCTCTCTCAGCCTCTCCTCCCAGCCTCCTCTGCTCAGTCTTCTCTCCCAGACTCTCCTCCCAGCCTCCTCTCCCAGCCACGTCCTAACCCTTCCATCAACCCTGCATGTCACTGAAGTTTACCCAACTCTATGCTCTCAATGCAAAACTGTTTATTGGTTATTCAGCCTGGTTAGATCATTATTTATGATTGGCCCAAGTGTTAAAATCATTATTCATGATTGGCCCCAAATTGCTCGCTATGCATATTGTGCCACATCATGTTTTCCTTCTTTTCAGGCAAAACTATTAAATAGTAACACTTCAGTTCCAAAAAAAGGAGAAATGAAATGAAACATCCAGGGCTGTACTGCCCCCATGTGGACAGTTAGGGTTGTTGGGTTTCTGCTCAGACAACAATGTGCTGCTGCTCACGTTGTTCAAAAGCTATAGGGTTAGGCTAACGTATTACAGCAATGTTAAAAAGTGTCTTACCATTCAACACCTGAACCAGGGTTCTAGCCCTCTCAAGGGAAACTGTTAGCATGACTGGATTGTAGAGCAGGGGTGTCAAACTCAGGTCCTCGAGGGCCGCTGTCCTGAAGGTTTTCGGTGTTTCCCTGCTCCAGCACACCTGATTCTAATGATGGGTTGTCATCAGGCTTCCACAGAGCGTGATAACGACCCATCATTAGAATCAGGTGTGCTGGAGCAGCGGAGCATCGAAAACCTTCAGGACAGTGGCCCTCGAGGACCGGAGTTCGACATCACTGATGTAGAGTATTTATTAAGCACAGTATACACACAGATATCACACATGTATTCAGAAATGCTGTCACTGTGGTGGCTCATGTGAGCATCACAACTACAGTCTGTAATCAGATAGCTGTGTGACAAAGTTACTTTGGAGCTTTAGTGTCTTTACCCTATTTAAACATAAAGATGTGTACTTTGATAATTACTCAAACATTGTGATAGTTACTACAAATGAAAGACACTAGATATTAACCCTTTCAAAAGTATTTACATTTATTGGAGGAGAGAGAACCACAGAGGAGGTGAATACAGTACAATAGTGTGAACCTGCTGCAGGACGTTTGAGGCACTTAGCATAAAAAAATAAACTTGTTTCTCAGGAAAAGATAGATCCCAACAACCTATTTGACAAATACAGAGAGGTTGGTGAAGTACTTCCTACTTCCTTATGGAACATTCCATAATTCAGGAAGAGGATAACTTATTTGGTTGCAGAGTGCAGACATGTATAAGGTGGAGTATGGGGTGAGGAAAGGAACATCCTCTGGAAGTTGGGGTTTCAATAACAGGGTTAGTATTTACAGAATAGTCTTCAAAAGGTCAAGTTACATTATCAATGTCAATGACACCGATTGTCTGACATGACTGCAAAAACTGTTTGACTTTATATTCATGTTGAACAATCATCAGTTCCACACACAGCTTTTCATCTACTTTCCTAATAACACTTTCTATGAAGTGAGCTGATGAAGCAATACGAATGCTTACAGAGATTGGACAGTTTCTCAAAACACATCTTGTCACAAGTATCAAACCATTGCCTTCCAGCCAAATGACATATACGCTCGTGGTGTACTGATAACAGGCAGAGTATAAAGATCTGCTCTTTAAAACATCTGACAGTCGGTTCCATTACAGACCAATAGTTTAGTATTACCAAATATAAACATCACATTTATGTATTAAAAAGGTTTTGGACATTCGAAGGGCATGGCATATGTCAATACCATGTTGTGAAAACCATAAATGATGGGTGGAAGGGAACTGTTCCATTGAAAGGCTAATGCTGACTTTGACTTAATATCCCATCTTAGTCACACTGTTACCATTGTATTGGGACCTCATCAAACCCAGTGTTGTGTAAACAACTTTGATGTGAAGATGATGGTCTTTTTCAGTGCTGCCTGGGAGACCTGTGTACAAACCCCCTATCACACTTACTAAGGGAGAAGGGTTTGCAATGCAATTAAAAAGTGATTAAAATAAAGTAGTGTTTGTTTAAATAGATTATTTGAGGTTGGTTGTTTTTTTACATCCTGAATATTCTTATATTCTTATTCTTATTGAGTATCACCCATGCTTACATAATTCAGTCACTCTTGCATATTGTGCAGAGAAAAGATTAACGACGCACAAAAGGTTGAGACAAGGCACCACTTAACATGAAGTTGCCTTACATGCAATAGTAACGCCTATGTTTTTCCAACATCTACCCGTGACCAAAACAGACCAATACAAATGCTGTTCATCAACAACCTATTCATATGAATGCACGTAGATTACTATAAACTTAACGTTACGTGTCCTCAAGGGAAAATGCTGATGTGGTAGAATAGCTTAGATATATAAGCTATTTAGATATTTAAGCTCCTTGCAAAAAAATAAACTAATGATTTTCAGGTTTCTGTCTAACAGGAGGAAGTGAAGAGAATATGACCTCCTGCATAGGTAAGAAGTACAAAGAAGCAATATCGTAAAACAGAAATACCCCCTGACTATTCTTTAAAACTTTTGTCAATGGAGATCAATGAGAATGAAAAGTATGTTACAAACTAAATCAGTTGAATCACAGAATATGAAATCACCTGAGGAATTCAGTACTTATCAGCACACAAGCAAGTCAATGAAAGTCATTAATAGCCTCCAGTACACCAGTGCTCTCTAAAACTCCATTACAGTGTGCCCAGTTTTCACAGTTCAATCCAATCTGTACATAACTGAAAGGTCAGGTTATTTATGGTAACATAATACAGTATTTACATATAAAAGGGTTTCAGCTGGTAGCACATTAAAAACTGTGATTCTTATGTAACAATTATGGGAATAGAAACCTGCAAGAATAAAGTATAATGTCAGTCATTTAAAAATATACAACATAAATGTCTAAATCTTCTCAACTTTACAGGACGGTGTTTTTACCCACTATGGGGCAAAGCTTCAAAACAACTTGTTCCAGTCTCTCGTTGCCTCCATCAGATGTCGCTGGCCGTGGCCTATCCAGTCTTCCTGGTTGTCAAACAGTCGACCACAAAACCAACAGCTGAATTTTGACGGTCGCTTTGCAACGCTAGATGACTTTACCACCTCATATTTTTTCTTGGTCATTTTTTTAAGATTCATTTTCAGTATGAATCTTTCTCTGGCAGAGCTCAGAATCATCCTAGGTGTGGGGCTGCTAACTTTTGATGAGTGACATTTCTCTGCAGTTGTGTTTCCTCTGACGGGGGCCACATCCATGAGGGCCAGGACTGTTTTCCGAGACAGTGCTACCTTAGAAACGGCTCCTTTGTACCTGTTAACCGACCTCATGATAGCCGCCACCTCTGGGATATCTGCATCTGGGTGGTTGAGCACCACCACAGGCTGGTTCCTGCGGGGACACTTGAACTGCTGGAGGGAATTAAAAGGTAAAAGCCTCAACGTTCTTTCGGCGTCTTTAGGTACAGGCACCCAAAGGGACGAATCCTCTTTCTCAGGCAAAGCTTTACTGTTGAGCCTCCTCGATTTAGGCACAGGCTCTGGAAGCTCGTCAAACAATGCCTTTCTACGCCTCTTCCTTTGGCTTGGAGGTCGAATGGGCCTTGGAGCCACATGGGACCTCTGTAGATCAACCCCTTCAGTGTGGCGGGCCCTGCCCCCTCCATTGGCCTGGATACTGGAGAGATGTGAGGGGGCCGTAAGCCTGTGGGCGGCATTTCTTAGGGGGGGGGATTTCTTCACCCCAGTGGGAAGGTTTGTATTACATTTGTTTGACACCAGAAAGCAGGGTGTCTGAGAAGAACCAGTAGCCAGAAACAGGGACTGGTTTGCTGAGCCAGGTGACCCACCGCTGATAATCCCATTAGCAGTTCGTACAATCTTGAGTAAAACCTTATTCCCTCTACTTTCATTGGATTGGTTTGGTATGGCACTCCCAGATTTAGCTGGAGAGATGTACCTGACCAGGAAGGCTTGTCTCCCTGTTTGCAACGTGTTCAACTTGTCTCTGGAGTTTAAAGGCATAGCAAGAACCGGCCGTGAGGAGAGTGAAGAATTAGTGTTTGTTAATTTGCTCCCAGCATTACTGAGAACCTGAGCAATGGGTAGCGGTCTCTGGACTAAGTAACAAGTCGATTGTCCCTTCACCATGTTTTCACTGGCAGCGCCCTGTGCTGTACTGGGTATGAGTAAAGGACTTTTAAGAGCTGTGCTGTTGACAAGATAGCGGCTTGCACTTGTGCCAGCACCTGTTTGGACCGTAGATAAAAGTTTGGGCCCTTTTTCACAAGCACCTGAAGATGCTGATGACATGCCGATCCTCCCACTATTTAGGGTCAGAGCAAGCCCGGAGGGATTAAATTGTCTCTCAATTCCTGGTTTGACATATGATACATTTATCTGGGGAGTGGGGGACTTGGTTATCAACTTGAACCCAGAGTTGCCTTTCAGCTGCACTGGCACAGGGTAACGGTTATCAGCAGTCTGCAGAAACATCTGCTGCTTTCCCTCTCGAGTCTGAAGGATTCTGAGGGTAGTTTTAGATGGCCTTGCAGACTCTGGACCCGCAGCACCGAAGCCTACTCTTTCTTTCTCCAACTGATGGCTAATTATTGCATCTGAATGTTCCTCTACTATTCGACCAAGTGCAGCTGAAGTACTTTTACTTCCTGTTGGCTTTTCAGAGAAAGGAACACTTTCTTCCTCCAATGTCAGTATAGGTTGACCTTGGTGTATCAATACCTGTATCTCCTTGTCATTTGGCTTTGGTGACCCTGGTTCCTCTACTGTAGCTATGCATTCTTCCACCTCGATGTCACTTTCCGACACTCTCTCAACTGCAGTGGTGACCTTAAGGGTATCTTCTCCATTGCCTGTTTCTGAACTTTTGCATTGATCCTCTATGCCATGTTTCATCATAGGTTGTGGTGATGCAGATAATGTTAGACTCCACTCAGGAGACTCTCTCCTGCAATAACTCCCCTCCTCTGCTGAATACTCTGAAAGATTTTCAAAAGGTTGAGTGGAGAGACTAGATGTCTCTTTAGAATAATTATGAAAGCTGAACACCTCTTGGTTTTGATTATTCTCTATGGAGTTTTCTGCACTTGTCTTTGTTCTGGCATCTACAGGGAGGTCATTTTGTGAGTCGGTATTTTCTGGAGTGTCGTTGCCAGGTGTGCTCCCAACCTTGCTGTTGGAAGATTTCCTTTTCAGTCTGTCAGTGGAGGGTCTTGTTTCTCCACTAATTCCATCAGGTACAGTGTGATCATAAACGATGGATTCATTACAGTAAGTAGCTGTCCTCAGTGTTCCATCTTCACTAGGGCCACCTGTCTCTCCTTTGAGCTGCAGTTGTTGTGTAGCTATTTCTGCACCCAAAGAAACATCATCAAGTATGCTGTCCGCAGGGACACTCACGGCAGACAATGCGGTATCAGGCATCTCCTCCGTACTAAATGTACCACAACCAGAAGCTTCTGAAACGGGTTTTTGAACTCTTGAATCTGCATCAGAAGACGCAGAACTCAACAACAAGGGTTGGGTTTTAGTTTTATTTGGTGATTTACCGTTTTTCAGTTGACTGTATTCAAATAAAGGCGAATCCGATTTTTTGGTAGCTTTTTGAGACGTATATTCGTTGTTGGGTGTGTCTTTTCCATCACGTCTGTGTGACAGATTAAGATTGTCTACTCCATCCTCCTCCTCCTCCTTCTCTGACCTCAGTAACATCTCACCTATGCTTGTTTCTTCCTCCTCAACCTTAACTTCTGTTATAATTGCCGTATCCTGGTCAGGCCCTGGGGTGCTTGTCTGGCCTGACTCTGGACTGAAAGGGGAGTTGCTCCTCTGTGACACAGCCAAGTAACGGGTGCTTGGACAGATTCTTGAGTGTTTACTTCCGTCAGAGGTAGTATCTGAGGTGGAATATCCCATCTCCTGCTCTACAAGTGACATTGTATTTTGTGGGGAGCAACCTAGCTTCACTGCTGGTATGACTTTGAGCACCAGGTGTTTTTTCCCATCTACCATCTTGAACCCCATGACTTTTGTGGTACAATTTGGAGGAAGAGAGATTTTATTTTTCACCATGAGAACAGTAAGTCCATTGGAGTTGGGGCTTCCAGTATCTGCTCCAAAACTGTTGTCACTGTCCTTTGATGGTGATGGGCATGACATTGCCTTGGAGGGAGATTGATCGTTTTTGCCTTTGTTCCACTTTTTACTGTCCTTTTTTGAACCAACAGTCTTTTCAAGAAATGGTTGAGTCTCCTCCAGATTTTTTTCTGAGCTGAACATCCTACCATTTTGGTCAAGCAGTCCTCCTCCTGGAAGTGAGTGTAGTTTTGACATCCATTGAGAGTCCTTGGACGCCCCTCCAGCAGAAGGGCTTTTCTTCAGTAGGAGTTTTAGTCCTGCGGAGGAGCTAGTCAGAGTGTTGTTGCTGTCCTCTATTGCCCGCCACACATTCTTCTTTTCAGCCTCCATGCCATGAAATGTGACCATGTGTTTGTTAAGATACTCCCTTCTTGCTGCACCATATCCACAGAGCTGACAAGAGAACGGGAAGGTCCCAGAGTGGACCTTTAGGTGCTTCTGGTGGTCACCTCTACTAGCGCTAACATGCTGGCATTTCACACATTTAATCCTACTTTCATTATGATGATGGATGTGCTGAACAAACGTGCCAGCATCAGTCGTTGAAAATTCACACTTTTCACAGTGAAAGTGTCCATTCAGACTGTGACACATGATGAAATGTCTGGTGAGCAGGAGTAGCGAGTACTGAACACTGTCGTTGCAAATCTCACATGTAACCAAGGTGTTGCGGTGCCCGATGCGATGGCGCTGAAGAGCAGGGAACTCATTGGTGACAAAACCGCAGAGGTCACAAGGGTACGTTGGCAAGTTCCCTTTGTGAGCGCCCTGAAAATGTTTGAGGAGATCATTGGGGCTGTAGGTGGCATCATCCTTACACTCGGAACACCCAAAGCTCAGGATCTTCCCAGAGAAGACTGCCCCCTGCTGGATCTTGCACGGCGATTTCTTAGAGGCTTTTCTGGATGTCTTGTTGGGACTCACTGTCTCCTCGAAGGGTATTTCATCAGTGTCGCTGTACAGCAACCCTGGAGACTGCGCTTCCAGATCTTTCAAATGTTTGCTTACAAATTCCTTCACGGCTTCTTTATCATCCTCTACCTCAATAATGTTAAAGTCGCTTTCAGCAGAGTCATCCGCAGTTGTGAGGTCGTCCTCCATGTCTGTCTCAGAGCTGCAGGTTCCTCTGAAAAGAGCAGACAAGACAATCAACAACATGCTTTCTGCTAGTTATAGAGAAACACTGTAAATGTTGCCATGTTAAGCATTTTGAAGGGCTACACAAAGTAAACTAACCCTATATATATACTGTATGTATGTATGTATGTATGTATGTATGTATGTATGTATATATATATATATAATATATATATATATATATATATAATATAATATATAGTATAATATATATATATATACTTAGTATGTATATATATATAATATATAATATATATTAGTATAGTATATATATAATATATATACAATATATATAATACATATATATAATATATATAATTATATAGTATATATATATATATATAATATATATATATATATATATATATATAATATTAATATTATATATATATATATATATTATATTATATATAAATATATATAATATATATAGTATATTATATATATATATATATATATAGTATAATATATTATATAGTATAATAATATATATAATATAGGTATATATATTATATTATATATTATATATTATTATATATTATATAATATATATTATATATATATATTATAGTAATACACACACACTGTTTGTTTTGGCTGGGCATGGGGTTTTGGGGTTTCGGGTTTGTTCTTGTGGGGCAGGGGCCTTGGGTTATTTATGGAGGACTATAACATCACTGGAACACCAACATGAGTCTCTGTGTACTGTATATGCATGTTAATGGTTGATCATAGTGATATACCTTCTTCACCCCCTCTGAAAAGGGCTAGTCATGGACCAGTCTACTCTCACTGGGGCAAACCAAAGGGGGAGGCTGGTCTCAGCTGAAAGCAAAAATCAACATTACAGTTATGAATAGTTACTGCGAGTAACACATTAGTAACTCATGTTGCTGTGCATTGTACAATGACAATAATGATATTCATTCAACTATACTGATGTGCACAATGCTATTAACATGCAACAATACAACATCATGATGGGGATCACTGTTATGAGGCTGCTATAGAATCTGATCACAAGGATTCTCTTCCTCTGAATCCTGTTTGTTAATAACATTCGCTTTAGTGCGGCAGCCTCAACCTTTAGTTCAACACACATATTAGAGCTGGTCTAGGATTATGAGCTTTGTTGAAAACCATTTTAACCAAACATGTTAAAGGAAGAAAAAAATATCTTCAAATAACAATTTGCGTTAATAGTTTGCCATGCACAACACTTTTACAATAAAGCAAAAAGAACAATGACCAAATGAGCCCATCAGTGACTGTAATTATTTTAACACCAGAGATCACACCCTCTTAAAACTCCTCAAAATACTCTGACATTTAACGTGGAACACTTACAAGGTCTCCACATAAGACCACAAAACGCAACAAAGTCCCCCAAACTAGTATTTACCTCTCAAGGGATCAGAAGGAAACTTAACAGCAACTGAAAGTTTATCTGGGAGACAGTCACACACTTTCGTGCCATTGTTAATATCATGCATTGTGCAGATGTAAATGGTCTAAACTGGAATTTTCGTATACTTTTCCGGATGAAAACACCCTCCACTCCAAGTACAACTTTAAAAACGCGGACACACAGCATCAGTTTGGGGAAACGTGATTAGGCTGGATTTGTTTACAAACATAGCAACCTTCGCATCTTTTTCATTCTGACGTCTACTATTGCAAATAGGTTACTTTACGTTACGACTAGATGTAAGAATGAGTTTGATAACCGGTTGTACTACAGAATAAAGCTGGCTTCCACCCACGCGAAAATAAAACAACTCGTATAAATATTAAACATGGCTCTTCATTTAATTCGCAAAATGCTTTGAGATCCAATGTTAACACATGCTGTTAGCAATTTTTCGCACACAGAATGCTCAGTATTGATAAATTTACCTTCCTTTCTCTTCACTCTTGCAGGTCAGCGACGGCGGCCATGACAGTTCCATCCGGGTACTCCTACACTCTGTTGGTGAGGCTTCTAAAGCGGATGAATATGGATTACCTGTTAGACTCGGGAGAAGAACAGTTCCTCAAAAAAATGTTCTTCGTATGTTTGGTAAACATCGAAAAGCTGTTGTTTGAGCCAAAGAGATAACGACAGCTATAAATGTATTCCCTCAATATGGAATCGTGTCAGCGTTTAAACTTAAGCATTAGCCCTTGGTACGTCATTGTCAGGGCTATGTGCATGTGCAGAGCTGTGGACGGCATCGTGAGTCATGAGCAATGGCGTAGCACGCCATTTCCTTTATTTAGCCCACTACAGTATAACGTTGGCGATAACTTTCCTTACCTTCCACCGCCTTAATTACAACAGTAATCCCCCCCCCTCACCCCCCATTCTCTCACTCTCTCTTGTCTAAGTACATGGCAGACAAAATTACTCGAGTTCTGTTCTGTAATGAATGAATTTTGTAAGATTTTCATTATCAAGTCAAAGGCACATAAGCGAAGGGCAGTTAGACATAAACGCTCATGAGTTTTAGCATAACGGTTACTTTAATCATTTTCTATGTCAACAAAGACAGTGTGTGCGTGCGCGCGTGCGTGTGACAAGACGAGACATGCACAGACTCTCTAACCTATCTTGGCCTGTTGCAAATCTTCATTGAAACATGTCCATGTCTATAAAATTAGTTATGTAAAGCTTTTTTATTTATTTATTACAAGTATTGTGACATAAGGCTTTACAGAGTTCCACAAAGACTGTAGCATTTCATTCACAAAACCAATATCGTGTATTTTTAATGTTGAGATCAAACATTGGGATCTGCTACCATTCAGAATCCCACAAAACCTGGAACTGGGGGACATGTTGTTGCTGAAGTTTATATAATCACATTTTAGGATTATTTTCTTTATATCTTGAAACATGTTTAAAGGGAAACATTTTACTGAACTGAATAAAATCTAGAATTTAAACAAATATCTTTCCTGATGTTGTGGAATGAAGTAGACTAAATTCAGGTTCCCAGAGAGATAGAACTGTTCAAACCTGTACCATTGGTACCATTGGTACATTGGTACATTGGTACATCGGTACATCTACAGGACAACATGCTAATGTGACAGGATATAACCCTAACCATAACTCAAGCGAACATGGTCAGCTGGTAGTGCTGTTATTCATGTTTAGATCTTAGGGTTAGTCTTAGGGTTAATCAATGTGCAAATATAGAAATCTAATATGAATAATCCATATCAATTGCTGGTTACGTTAAATGTTTATCAGTGTCTTTTAGCTGTTGTACTTAAGGACACCATTACAGTTTTAATGTCTAATGTGGGAAGGCTGGTTATTTCTTACCCAGAAACAGGAGACCAAGCTGTGGGGCTCATGCTGATAATGTCTGCTCCCAGCACTACACATGACCCTTAGGGATTGGGTTTTATAGTAATTCACCCTTGCACACAGGGCAAATAGATTCAGGGAAAAATGTATTAATTTGTACTATTTATAAGTATAGAAATAATTGTTTACATGTCTGTTGTTGGTTATGAACAGTTGTTGACATTGAACTATATATTTGAAATGTTTTATTGTATTCAGACCATTATCAGTCAGTAGCTGAGTGTGAATGGGTCTGTGCTTAAGAGATCGTAGCCATCTCTACATCCATAATTACCATGTTCCTCCCCCCAAGCAGGTATATAACCTGTTCTCCTCATCTGGGGAGCTCTGTGCTCTTGCTGAGAACAGAACTTTTCAACGTCACAGACACAGTCATGTCTAACAACTGCAGTATGGGTAAGACTCTGTTCTGTTTGTCTCTTCAACATGTTTCGCTTTGCCACAAGCTTCTTTGTTCCTGGTCATATTGAAGTCATCCATCACCAACTACACGCATGTGTTTTCTTGTCAGTGGTAACTCTGGTTTGGCTTCTCCAGATGGCTGTGAAGCAGTGGACTCTAAGGCCTTGAGCCAAAGGAAGAGAAAGAGCTTTAGCAAGCAGCTCAGCTGGAGCTGCTCAGGTTGGCCTTCGATGTGGACTCCTACCCTGACATCACTGTGAGAGAGAGCCTGTCTGAAACCACAGGCCTTCCAGAATCACGCATTCAGGTAAGCTGGTGCCTTTTTAGACACACACATGGACACATTCATGTGCACAGTCTGAAATATAATAATGTAACAATGTAATATATACCAGCCTGACATATAGTAATGTAACAATAATGTCATATATTCATTTGTTTTGTGAATTTGACCAATCTGACAAGACTCACCTACTTTCCACTTCCTGTGACAGGTGTGGTTTCATAACAGGAGAACTCTAAGGAACAAGGACAACAGACTTTTTTTCCAACCAGAAGCAGATATCTCCGTTGGACCCTCCCCAGTCCATGTCACCTCCCCTGCCCTGGTTCCCTCCCGAGCACATGTCCCCTCCCTAGCCCATGTCCCCTCCCCTGCCCATATCAACTCCCCAGCCCTGGTCCCCTTCCCAGACTTCCATGCCACCTCCCTGTCCTCCGTCATCAGCCCAGAGGAAGCAATCCTCTACACCATGCAGAGCCTTGTCCAGTTGGAGTGGGATGAGGACTGCTTCTCCAAGTCAGGTGTGTCTCTGCTGCAGGATTCTGGGTACTGTAGTCCCCCCTGGTTGTAGGCAGAGCCAGGAGACTCCTGGCCTTCAGCTCCCCTGTCTCTCCCCCATCCTGCTGGGGCTCTGCTGAGGCGAAGCCCCCCCCCCTGATCCCCCTGTAGGTGGAGCCCAGGTGTTCCTGTTCCCATCAACACCAGGCGCTCTGTCCCCATTCCTCCAGATCCAACCCTTGCTGAGTCATACCAGCAGCAGAGACTTGGTCCCCAGCTGCCCTGCTAGCCCAGACTCTGCCTGCTGGGATCTGGGATCTCCCTCTCCTCCAGCACCCAGCTTTCAGAGCACACTCTGGGGGCACTCTGTCCTACACCAGGTTGCAGGAATCCAAGGACTCCTAACAGGTGTGCAGGGCCGGCTTCCCGAGCTGTCCTCACAGTCTGTGGAGGATGTTCTGGGTGGGATGGAGGAGGAGTGGCTGGGAACTCTGATGTCAGATTACAGATGATGACAGATAGCACAGAGTACTTTCTGCAGGAGAACAAACACTTGTTATTCTTGATCATATCGATAGCTCCTGTACTTTCTGACAGTTATCCTTTCTTAGATCATATTGATATCTCATTATGAATGCATTGTCATTTGATATTTATTCATACCTTAATGAAGTACAGTGTAATGTATATTTATTCGAAATAAACAGTTTCTTGATTACGTAGTTTTAAGCTTAATTTTTTTATCGTCTACTAACATAACGGTTGAATCAGACTCAATTAGCCAACGGGCCAATGTCAGACTATTCCGAAGTAGGGTGTCCGAATCCTGTCGGAGCGTAACCAGGAGAGCTTTACTTCTGCAACTGTAATGTTTGTAGTTCGGTGACTTATCTTTGGCTGCGCAGTTTGGCCCTTCAGAATAATAAACAGGACAGAATAACTGGTTAAACGTGCTTATTCTGACAAAGTAAACAACATTATAGCTTGGGTTTAATTAGAAAACGGTGATCTGTCAATAATTTTGCAACCGGAATATGTAACTGGGAACGCGTTTTCATTACGGACTTGCACCGATGGGCGTCATTTCCGGGTACGGCAGGAAGCGAATAAGAACATTTGCACGTGAGACCCAGCGGTACACATTGTTTTGCCAAGTTGGAAATATTGTTAAAATATCTGAAGAAAGTAAACAAAATATACGCTGTTGAAACACTGACCTAAGACTACTTGTTGATAGTAGGTGGTAGGTATTTATAACATAATTATTGCCAGTTAAGTTAACTAACAGATGACATAGCTAGCACGATTGCAAAACGTTTCTCTGTAAATGCACGTTCAGACTGCACAACTCTTAAAGCAGCTCACTGTAGTTTAAGTACGTGTTAACTGGCTATACGCAAATTGCATGGAGACGAGTCGTACACATAAATGAACGTAATGAATGATGGACCTAGTTGTCTGTCGCATGGTTAGCTTACTTGTTGTGGAGAGCTATTACCAGAGTAAGCAGCGCTCTTACAGGTGCACTGATATTTTAATGTAAAAAAATGACTCTAAAACGCTAGTGTGTCCTGTTAGCTATGTGTTGTGAATGCTAATGAAATGTGTTCTCCGGCAGGAGAGGATGGAACATCCACAGAAGGAGCAGAGGAAGCACCAGCAGAAGCACAGTGGGCCGAAGGCGGAGCGGAAAAAGAGCAAAAGGGAGGGTGAAGCGACCGAGGAGAAGGATGAGCGAAGGAGGAACCCCAAAGCGTTCGCCGTTCAGTCCGCGGTGCGCATGGCCAAAACCTTCCACAGGTCTGACTTTTGAAATTACACTGAATCCTTTATTAGCAAATCATTCCTCCATATAATAGAATAAACTTGTTATGCTGTCCCCTTATAAATGAAAATGTCTGGTTGTAGTTTGTGAGTTATTAATAGGTAACAAGTTTTATGTTAGACCCCCCCCCAGCCATCTTCCTGCTGCCTGTCCCCAGAGCTCAGGACCTGAAGGCTAAGAAGCACCACATCCCTGTGGTGGACCGCAGTTCCTTGGAGCCCCCGCCTGTGGTGGTGGTGGTCGTAGGACCCCCCAAGGTCGGCAAGAGTACTCTGATCCGCTGCTTGATTAAAAACTTCACACGACAAAAGCTGGGTGATATTTGTGGACCCGTAACCATAGTTTCTGGTGAGTTTGGATGATCTATCCTGTGTTTGTCTCACCCTGACCTGGTTTTAGAATGGTAACTATGGTGACTGACAGATTCAATATTCATTGTTTGAGACCTGTGAGGTATATCCCTGGTTTGGTTGTAACAGCATTGCTAACATCCAAATACACATTTACAGGTAAGAAGAGGCGCCTCACATTCATTGAGTGTAGCAACGACATCAGCACCATGATCGACTTGGCCAAGGTGGCTGACCTGGTGAGTATGTGTTTTGAGTGAGAGGGGTACGAGTGTGAGAGTGTGTTGAAGGGGATTGTAATTCTTTCTCTAGTTGAATTAATGTGAGAGATGAGTCTGGCTTAAACTCGTTTTATGCACCAGGTCCTGATGCTGATAGATGCCAGCTTTGGCTTTGAGATGGAGACGTTTGAGTTCCTGAACATCTGCCAAGTCCATGGCTTCCCCCGCATCATGGGAGTGCTCACGCACCTTGACTCCTTCAGGAACAACAAGGCCCTACGCAAGACCAAGAAACGCTTAAAACACCGCTTCTGGACAGAGGTGTACCAGGTCCGCATGCAGACTCCTGTCCTGGACAACCTGCTGGGTGCCAGTGTTTGCCCAAAGTGTTCAATCAAAACCAACTGTTTCCTTTCCAGGGTGCAAAGCTGTTCTACCTGTCTGGGATGGTGTATGGAGAGTATCAGACACAGGAAGTCAAGAATCTTGGTCGCTTCATCTCCGTTATGAAGTTCCGCCCTCTTGTGTGGCAGACTTCACACCCCTACATCATCGCCGATCGGTAAGGACCCTCAAGGGGATGACTCAACTCAGTGAAGAGAGACGCGGATATTACCCATCATCTCTTTGAGACATCAAGAATATCTATATTGTAGAGAGACGCCAAGATAATAATCTCTTAGAGAGACTAACTGATTAAATGTAGACATTGTCCCTATATTTGTGATCTTACTTTCTCAGAATCAGCATCTGTTTTTATTGCTGTGTAAGTTTACATAAACATGTAATGACTGGCAGGAATGTTCAAACAACAAACGTAAATGGATCTTGTTTAGTCCACGTTTGACTCTCTGTGTGTGTAGCATGGAGGACCTGACAGACCCTGAGAAAGTGAGGCTGGACCCCAAGTGTGATCGCACAGTGTCTCTCTACGGCTACCTGAGAGGGACATACCTGAAGAACAAAGGCCAGGTGCACATCCCAGGTAACACCTTGCGACCTGTGTGCGTGTGTGTATATATATATTATATATAAAATATATTAATTGTATTGATATGTGGTGTGGCTGAGCTTCCCCTTCTGTTTATGGGCTAGTCTGCGCATATAACACATGACAGTAAACCCACACAATATGGTTCCCTATGCAGGTGTTGGGGACTTTAGTGTGGCAGACGTCAGCTTCCTGCCCGACCCCTGTCCGCTCCCTGAGGCACAGAAGAAGAGGGCCTTGAATGAGAAGGAGCGTCTGCTGTATGCCCCGATGGCGGGCGTGGGCGGAGTTGTATACGACAAGGACGCCGTCTACATCGACCTGCCAGGTGGACACATCTACCACGAGCAGGTTGAACTGAATAATATTAATAATACTAATAATAATGCCCACACTCTGCAGGCTTTATATTATAATGATATTTGTCATGTCTTAATTCAGGAGGAGGTTGGGCCAACCACAGAGCTTGTGCAGTCCCTCATCGGCACACATGCCACCCTGGATGCCAAAATGGCTGCCAGCAAGGTGTCTCTGTTCTCGGGGATGGCAGCACTGACTGGAGGCGACATGGAGGAGGAGCATGGGTGAGCACTTCAGGAAGCTGGGCTTGCAGATGTAGCTTAGCTTGTTTATCATCTTTGGGAGGAGAGAACATGGAGCTGTGTGTTTGGAAAAGACGTCCTGACGTCCTGATTGTGTTTTCCAGGGAGAGTGTGGTCCCTGGACCAGTGGAGGGTGTGGTCTGGGACCCTGAGGCGAAAAGGGAAAGGAGGAAGGCTGTCTTCCTGGAGGATGAGGAGGATGATGAGGGCAGTGATGAGGAGGAGGATGAGGGCAGTGATGAGGAGGAGGATGAGGGCAGTGATGAGGAGGAGGATGAGGGCAGTGATGTGGAAGGAGAGAGTGAAGATGGGGAGGAGGAGGTGGAGGACGATGGTGATGAAAGCAGTGATGAGGAAGGGAAGAAGAAGGAAGAAGAGATCGTTGACGTAAAAAAGGAGATCTTGTTGACCAAAATGTCAGAGAGAGAAATGACTTACAAGAAACAGAGTTCAGAAGTTCCACCAATGAAGAGACAGAAAACTGAGCAGGAGGTCGCTGAAGTGCCGGCTTTTGCTGACAGCGAAGATGAGCTGGAGATGAACCAGGAGGACAGACTAGTCATCAAGAGGGAGGGGCTGACCAATGAGGGGGATGGGATAATCAGTGAGGGGGAGGGACTGACCAGTGAGGGGGAGGGACTGACCAGTGAGGGGGAGGGGCTGACCAGTGAAGACGAGTCTGGGGATGAGGAAAAAAACAAGGTGAAGAAGTTTGTCTCTGGAGACTCTGGTCACTGCTCTGAAGCAGATGATGGTGAGCATGGTGATGCAGAGAATGAACCCATGGATCAGGAAGTCAGTATTACCAAGGTTTTAGAAAAAGAGGGAAAGTCAAAAGTACATCAGGGTGAGATCGAGGCTGGAGATCTGTGCTATGAAACTGAAGGTAATAACTTTAAGTTTTCTCTCTCGGTTTTGCTGTGTGTTTGTTGATATTTTTACATTGTGTTCGTTATCAGCCTCCAATGTAAAACTGCCTCAAACTCCATGTGCTCTGCCTGTCAGGAGCTCTCCGCTGGAAAGAGGGTTTGACTCAGAAAGCTTCAGAGGCATTTCTACGGCAACAGAAGGCTTCTCCTAACTTGCGCAAGCTAGTCTACGGCACAGGTACAGAACCCTACAGTTATAGAAGTTGTATATAAGCGTTTCATTGACTGTTGGTCTATAAACTGCCCCCTCTTTGTGTAGATACAGTTCAAGTTGTTCAAGTTCAAGTTGTGCTTTATTGTCATTCCGCTACATGCGGGGGCATACAGTGGAATGAAATGTCGTGCCTCACAGAGCCACGGTGCTACAGAAGTACCACGGTGCTACAGAAGTAACAGTACAGTGTAGATATCTTGCCTAACTGTAGTTTTGTGTAGACATCTATGACATATTTTCGCCAACTTCAAATGCACTGCAAGCGGCAGAGAATACAGACGGTCTTTGACAGTGAGTAATCTGGATGGTCCTGCTGTGTTCAGTGGTGGAGGATGGTGCTGAGGAGGAGGATGAGGAGCTGGGGGGGTTGTTCAAGGTCAGCCGTCCAGACACAGTAAAGACGCACCGCGCTGACCTCCCTGACTGCTCCCGATTCCACCCCAATGCTGGCCACGACTGGGACCTGGACCAGGTACTGAGACACACCCACATGCACCACACACGCAGCTGGTAAAGCACGTGTCGTAGATTATCAACAGATATGTAACCGTATGTGTGTGGAGGTAACAGGAGATGGAGATGTGTGGTGGTAACAGAACATGTGTGGAGGTAACAGAACATGTGTGGAGGTAACAGGAGATGGAGATGTGTGGTGGTAACAGAACATGTGTGGAGGTAACAGAACATGTGTGGAGGTAACAGAACATGTGTGGAGGTAACAGGAGATGTGTGGAGGCAACAGGAGATGTGTGGAGGCAACAGGAGATGTGTGGAGGTAACAGGAGATGTGTGGAGGCAACAGGAGATGTGTGGAGGCAACGGGAGATGTGTGGAGGCAACAGTAACAGGAGATGTGTGGAGGTAACAGTAACAGGAGATGTGTGGAGGTAACAGTAACAGGAGATGTGTGGAGGTAACAGTAACAGGAGATGTGTGGAGGTAACGGGAGATGTGTGGAGGTAACAGTAACAGGAGATGTGTGGAGGCAACAGTAACAGATATGTGGAGGTAACAGGAGATGTGTGGAGGCAACAGTAACAGATATGTGGAGGTAACAGGAGATGTGTGGAGGCAACAGGAGATGTGTGGAGGCAACAGTAACAGATATGTGGAGGTAACAGGAGATGTGTGGAGGCAACAGTAACAGATATGTGGAGGTAACAGGAGATGTGTTGGTCTGGTTGCAGATGCTGGACTCCATCAGGGACTGCTTTGTGACGGGGAAATGGGAGGAAGGACAAGATGCTGCCATGCTACTTAAGGAGGATGGTGAGAACACCAGGGCTTTAACACACACCTAGACCTGAACTGAACACACACACACACCCTGATACGCAACACGAACCCAGACCATTGAACTAACACACACCCCCCTGAACAAACCACGACAACCTAGGACCGAACTGAACACACACCCAGGCCCCTGTAACAAACACACACCTAGACCTGAACTGAACACGCACCCTGAACCCTGAAACTGAACACACACACTGAACACACCCTGACCTGAACACACACCCTGACCTGAACTGAACACACCCTGAACACACACCCTGACCTGAACTGAACACACACACTGAACACACCCTGACCTGACCTGAACACACACCCTGACCTGAACACACACCCTTGACCTGGAACGAAACACACCCCTGAACCACACACCCTGACCTGGAACTGAACACACACACTGACACACACCCTGACCTGCACATCTAACACACACCCCCTGAGCTCTGAACACACACCCTGACCTGAATCCTGAACACACCCCTGAACACACACCCTACCTGAAACACTGAACACACCACACTGAACACACAAACCCCACACTGAACACACACACACAAACAAAAAAAACATTCAGCGACTGCACCCACCCCCACCCCCCATTCACACACACACAAACAAAAAAACACACACACACACTGACCCCTGAACACACACCCTGACCTGAACACACACCCTGACCTGAACACACACCCTGACCTGAACTGAACACACCCTGAACACACACCCTGACCTGAACTGAACACACACACTGAACACACACCCTGACCTGAACTGAACACACACACTGAACACACACCCTGACCTGAACACACACCCTGACCTGAACACACACCCTGACCGTATGCAGGTTGCTGACTCAGAAGTGAGACCTAGCACTTTGAATGAAGTTTCTGCAGTGACATGTTCCTTAGTGGAGGTGGCTTCTCATGTCCTGGCTGATCCCCTGCTTTGCAGACGAGCTGTATGGGGACTTTGAGGACCTGGAGACGAAAACTGTGCACCAGGGGAAGAACCAGGAGAACCAGGTACCCGTCTCTCTCCACACTAGAAACGCTGCTGGTTGAAGCTACTGGCTTAAGCTTTGTCTCAGTAACAGTTCATGCTGCCACGACAGTTCATGCTGCCACGACAGTTCATGCTGCCACGACAGTTCATGCTGCCACGACAGTTCATACTGCCACGACAGTTCATGCTGCCACAACATGCCTCGCAACTCTTCTGTTTGTGTTTGAGCAGGAGGACAGCGAGGAGGAGCCAGACGAACATCTCTTGACAGAGGATGAGGTACAGAAGAACAAGCGTCTGGAGAAGAAGAGGCGACTGAAGGAACGCTTCAACTCAGAGTATGACAACGAGGATGCCACCTACTTTGATGACCTGAAGGAGGAGATGCAAAAGCAGGCTGAGGTGAGAGTGTAGATGATGTGATAAATCTGATGTCTAGTTGCTAAGAGCTGATCATATCTGCCTGACCCTGAGTGTCAGTGTTTTAGCCTTGTGTAATCTTGTGACCTCTCAGCTGAACAGGACAGAGTTTGATGACGTGGACGATGAGACTCGTGTCCAATACGAGGGCTTCCGTCCTGGCATGTACGTGCGTCTGGAGGTGCCCTCTCTGCCCTGCGAGTTTGTCGCCCATTTTGACCCCCACTATCCCATCATCCTCGGCGCCCTTGGCCCCAGTGAGGGAAATGTGGGATACCTGCAGGTGAGTGGGTCATACAGGCGCTAACCAATCAGGGCTGGGCTCATGTTTCATTATTTCAACCTGTTGCATGTTAGTTCTAACCTTGTTTGCTTTTTTATGTTTGACTGTAAATCACTTAATTTAAATGCGCCACACAAATAAGTGATTTACTATAATGATGGTTTTAAACTGGATCTTTACTGAGAGGTAAAGCAGTCTGACCCCTGCTCCCCAGACGAGGCTAAAGAAGCACCGCTGGCACAGCCGCATCCTGAAGACGCGTGACCCGCTTATCCTGTCGCTAGGCTGGCGCCGCTTCCAGACCGTGCCTCTCTACCACATCGAGGACCACAACGGACGCCACCGCCTGCTCAAGTACACGCCCCAGCACATGCACTGTGGCGCCACTTTCTGGGGTGAGACTGTAAGCTTTACTCAGGCTGTTAGCATCACTTTACTAGCATTGCGTTATTCTAAGAGCATCATTTTACTACTAGCATCACACTACCTCTAGCATCACGCTAAACTAGGATCATTACATTACCATTAGCATCATGCAAAGCTATTATCACATTACCACTAGCATCACACTAAGATACAATAACTAGGATTAATACATTACCACTAGCATCATGCTAAGTCAGGATCATTACCATTAGCATCATGCAAAGCTAATATTATCACATTACCAGTAGCATCACGCTAAGCTAGGATCATCACACTACCTCTAGTATCACGCTAAGCTAGGAGCATTATCCCAAACTACAAGCACCACTATAACTATGGTAAGCTTCAACTAATAGTAATGTTTTCCTGTAGTAATAGCTTGTATATAAAGCAGCATACATGAGTATATGGCAGTATTTGATCCTCTGATCTCTATCTGCAGTCAGACACTCTAACCACTGAGCTTCAAGAGTAAACCCAGGTCTGTGTTCTACTGTTTCCAGGCCCCATTACTCCTCAGGGAACAGGTTTCCTGGCAGTGCAGTCCATAACAGGAACCAAGGTAACAGACTCAAGACTGACTCAGTCACCATATTAACACGAGATGTTTTAGTGGTCCACAGTTTCCTACTACAGAGTTGATGTTATTCTGTGACCAGTACACAAGATGTTGTCTGAATATATGTAGGGTTATGGTGTGTATGATGTCCCTTTACTGAAGTTTTATCAGAACACTACCCATGGCACAGCTGTATGTTTAAGCAGCCAGGTAGTTTTGATGAGAATGTGCATATTGAATCTGTTTCCCTTCAGTCCAGTTTCCGCATCGCTGCCACAGGAGTGGTCCTGGACCTGGACAAGTCTGTGACCATTGTCAAGAAGCTGAAGCTGATTGGTTATCCATACAAGATCTTCAAAAACACTTCCTTCATCAAGGTAGGGAGTACCATCTTATAGCATAGGGAGCTAACATTAAGAGCCGTTTCTTTCCAATCAGATTCATTTACTGTGACAATCAGGTCTGATGTTAAAGGATGCACACACACACACACACACACACACACACACGGTGTACTTCGTTTTGACAAGTGACCTGGCTGTTCTGTGTTCCAGGGGATGTTCAACACAGTGCTGGAGGTGGCCAAGTTTGAGGGGGCTTCAATCAGGACCGTCAGTGGGGTCCGAGGTCAGATCAAAAAGGCCCTGTCCACCCCCCCCGGTGCTTACAGGGCCACGTTTGAGGACAGACTCCTAATGAGCGGTGAGCTGTGTCTCTGTCTCTGCTCTGTGGACATGCTTGTGTGGGTGGAAGGACTGTGTAACCCAAGGCCATGCTCATAGAGCTGCTGCCCACACAACCACCATCTCCTCATGATGCATCTTCATGTACGCAAAGGTCACCATAGATAAAGGGCTGAGGTTTCGGAGGAACTGTGGATGATGTGTATCTGGGCTGTCTTTTCCTTATGACGTGTGTGTGTTATGTAGACATCGTATTCCTGCGCTCCTGGTTCCCGGTGTCCGTCCCCCAGCTCTACAACCCTGTGACGTCGCTGTTGCTGCCAGCGGGCCAGAAGGACAGTTGGACTGGCATGCGCACGCTGGGGCAGCTCAAACACGACCTGGGTGTCCGGAACAAGCCCATCACTGACTCTCTGTACAAGGTGAGCCCATCATCGACTCTCCTCTGTATTAGGTGAGGTAAAGACCGACTTATTTGTTTTGATTCTGAGCTCTCTCTCTCTCCCCTCTCTCCCCCTGGCAGCCAGTAGTGCGAGTGCAGCGACGCTTCAACCCTCTTCACATCCCCAAGCAGCTGCAGAAGGCACTGCCCTTCAAGAGCAAGCCCAAGCAAGACCAGGCCAAGGCCCCCACACCCCGACACCTGCAGAGGGCTGCCGTCATACGGGAGCCCCATGAGAGGAAGGTGTGTACAGTCAGTGTAGCTTATTTGCAGGGGTAGACATCTTTTGTCAAGTACTGTTCTGTTCCAAACAATTACTAGTTGGAATAGTCCCTTCTCTGACAACACTTCACTATTTCCACCACCAGGTGGCAGCGCTGCTCAGCGCCCTGAGCACAGTCAGCAACTACAAGAGCAAGAAGGCCCACGCAGCGCAGCACGCGAAACACAAAGACTTCCTGCGGCAGAAGGAGAAACAGGAAGAGGATAAAATGAAGAGGCAGAAGGAGGCTCGTAAGAAGCTTCACCGCATGATGGGTCAGAAGGAGAAAAAGAAACAAAAGTCTTCCCTGAAGGGGGCAGCGCAGGACGACTGAACATGCGTGCACACCACCTCCCCTGCACAGCTCACAGATGGATTAAGTCTCCCTTATGAGCTTTCCTGTGTTTGAGCTGGGGCTTCGGACACTGAACTCTAACTGCTGGAAGAACACCCAGCTGATCTGTCTGCCTCCTGCTAAGAACTGTGGGTCTGGAAGGCCATGCTCTGCTGATGTAGTAGTGACCTTGAGGATGATGTTGTTCTGGTTCTGTAAATAAGTCAACCAATGTCCAGCACAGCAGTTTAACTAAACAAGTATATTTTACAATCAGCTTAATTTAATAAATTAACTGACATTTCATAAAATCTGTATTCTAAATTGTTTTGAACTGTTAAGCCAAAATTATCCTCATTTAGGGATCAGGAAAAATATGCCAACAACAGGTTGACCTTCCTTAGGTGATTGAAGAAGCGGCCACACCAGAAACCAGTTTTACTATTCGGAGTGAAAACGTATGTGTACCAGGTGGCTTGTGTACAAACAGATGTGGAACACAGCTACTCCCTCCAGCTACCTGTCAGCAGCTAATTATTAATGGATTTGATCAAGCCTCTGCAGAACTGGAGACTCACACAGGAACCTTGTGGGGTCAGGTGAGTTTATCCTCATCCAATCAGAGCCCTCCTGAAAGAGCAGCTGGGATTGGCAGCTGTGTTCTTGGAGCAGTGCAGAGGAGCAGCACCAGAGCACACTGATGCGAGGTGCCATGATCAGCTATGAATACAGCAAGGCTGTTTCCACTGGGTGCAAGTTTCTCTGCTCACCAAGCCTCTCACCTCCTCTGAGGTTTCTTATTGTCAAGCTGACATGGTACGTGACATGAGCTTTATTTATGCAACTTGTTATTCCAAGAGCTGTCGTAACAGCATTCCAACGTAACATTAAAAATTGGCTGCCCTTTTTCTTCTGTAGTCTTTGCTAAATTTGTGCAGTGCATCACAACTCCATGTAGGCCTAGGGTCGTCTTCTCAACTTAGATGATCTTTGCATCATCAAAAATGTAATCTTTCCAAATGTCTCCATTGGTTTGTGATGTAGCTCGTGGGTGTCAGTATATCTTCTGTTTGATTGGAGGTTATAATGAGCCTGTCTCTCGATCACACACAGTTTAGAAAGAACTGATATAAGTTGGCTTAACAGTCAACCCAATCATCCATCAGGGTTTTAGTAAAGATGTCCATCAGTTTTGATACATTTTTCTGGGAAGCACATTGTTGATGCTTTGCACCACTTCTAATTTGATAACATGGGCGCCTAAAGGAAAGACACTTCGTAGCCAATGTGTCCCAGGCATTAGCCCCAGCAGACAGGCAATGCTAGCTGGAGAGTTAGGGCTAGTAGACAGACAATGCTAGCTGGAGAGTTAGGGCTAGTAGACAGACAATGCTAGGGCTAAGTGCTCCAAACAGACCTGATGTTGTATTGGACAGGACAATAGCAAAGTGTCTGCCTATGTCGGAAGAGTAAGATGGTTAAAAAGGAATCAAGGACAGACAGGAAGTTTGCCTGCTGCTGTTTGGAGGCACCTTCAGAAACATCTGTCCCAATTGAGGGCTTCTGACCTGTTTGACAGCAGCCAGGAATCCTGACAGCTGTAGGACAGCCAGGTGTGTGTGTGTGTGTGTGTGTGTGTGTGTGTGTGTGTGTCCCTTCCTTGCAGCATTTCTCAGATTCGAAAAATGAGTTGCAGAAGCAGAAGCAGCCAATCAGGATACAGTGTAGACAGACAGAACTGGTCTTGTACAAAATGACCAGTTTATAACAAAGTGAGTCTATCTCTAATCCTGCAGCTGTCTAATGCGCTCTGCTGTTGTCTGTAACCTGGAACACCTGGAGACTGTATAGAATGCTCTCTAGGACTGATGGGAAGGAAGCCAATCCAATGTTTACAAAGTATCAAGCCACGTTTTTCATTACCCCCACCCACCCTAGCCCTTCTGTGCTCTGTAGAAGCCTTCTCTTTCTCTCCTGTGGCTAGCAGAGCCAGAGCATGATGAGATGGCCTTCTCTCCTCCTGTATGTTCGATGTTGGGACTGTAGGAGCATGGCTGTGATGGATGTTTTGTCTGCTCCTACAGCTCAAATGGCCACTTCCCCTTGAACAATACAGAGCTTAGCAAGGTCAGCCAGACTCTAAGCTGGGATCTTGAGCCCATGCTTATGGCTCGAGTGTGTATCATAGGGTGTGTGTGTGTGTGTGTGGGGGGGGGGTATGTGTGTGTGGGCAGATGTGTGTGAGCGTGTGTGTGTGTGGGCGACTTGTGTGTGTGGGTAGACGTGTGTGTGTGTGTGTGGTGAGCATCCCATCACTGTGCAGGCATGTGGAACAGTCGTTTAATCGAGGAGAATCTGAAACTCTGCCAGGTTTGTCAACAACAAATAAGAACTCTGATGGCATGAAACTTGTCCTCAAAAAACTTTATCTTAGATTTCCTCCAAGATAGTGCTAATACAGTTTAAGTAGGTTTCCATTCATTTGTGCTTGATAGCCTGTGTTGGAGACTAGTAGTAAACTAGTTAACTTTAGAATGACAAGGCACTGCAGGATGGAGTATTTACCCGTTAGCTTGTTAAAACTTTTATTGTGACTGAACAAGAGCCCCAGTTTTGGTCATCGCTGTGGTACATCATTGACCGATACTGCTACAACTCGCAGGGTTCTAGTATGTCTCTTGTTAGTCCATAGGAAGCCAGTGGAATTTAATGTGCCAATGATTTTCTCTGATGGGACTATGTGGCAGGAGCTCCAGGAAGAGGATATATCAGAGCAACAGTTCCTGGTGGAGGAAATGACATCAGAGGAATAGCCCTCCATAGTCGAAGGACAGGCTTTTCTGGGGGCTGGAGCCCTGCAGCAGCTCTCCTCCAGATGTGGTGATCACCTCCTCCTGTGCACACACACACATCCACAGTTATCACCTCCTGTGCACACACACACATCCACAGTTATCACCTCCTGTGTACACACCCACAGTTATCACCTCCTGTGTACACACCCACAGTTATCACCTCCTCCTGTGTACACACCCATGGTTATCCCCTCCTCCCATGTACACATATCGTTGTCCCCTCCTGGGCACATACACATGATTATCACCTCCTCTTCTGCACACACACACATGATTATCACCTCCTCTTCTGCACACACACACACGGTTATCACCTCCTGCACACACCTAGTTTCTCCCTCTTCCCATCACATTCTGTATTAAAGTGAGGGTTAATATATATTATTTTTGTTCTTTGGGCAACTCTTGCTAAGGCTGTCAGGAAGAAAAGATGAATTATGAACATTTAGAGATGTCAAAGGGCATAGAGCAAAACAAGCATGGCCTCTGAATGCCACAGATGTTGTCTCCATCAAACCTGGCAACAAGGTAGAATAAAGCCCGTTATATAGGATTTTTCCAACTGCAGAGCTCCCTGCTCTCAGATTGTAATCATATAAACAAGGATATTGTCTTCTATAATGTGTTCTAAAAGCAGCATGCTGCAGTAAAAACATACCCTGTAGAAGTCCACCAGATCTGTCAGCGTGGCATGAAGACTCTGGTCCACGCCCAGGAAGCCACAGGACTCTCCAGAGGCGTCGATCAGGAAGTGCTTGAAGCCACGAGCAGAGCGGTAAGAGAGGGTGTAGCCCCAGATCTTCTCGCTCACACGGACCAGGAAGCTCCCCTCAGCGCAGTCCTGCAGCAAGACCTCTGACTGCTGCCGGGAGATGATGCCTGCAGGGGGAGGGTGGGGGAGGACAGAGAGAGAGGCACAAAAGCATAGGGTACTAAATGACTCAGTAGGTTTGTTCTGTACCTGTTAATGGCCGAGAGTGCAGAGCGCTCATGTTGAGCCTGCGTCTTGCAGTAACAGGTAAGCAGGTGCGCTCATGTTGAGCCAGCGTCTTGCAGTAACAGGTGAGCAGGTGCGTTCATGTTGAGCCAGCGTCTTGCAGTAACAGGTGAGCAGGTGCGCTCATGTTGAGCCAGTGTTGGACCATTACTCAGATAGGCAATAATCTAATCACAGTCCAATCAGAGGACTCACACCGTGACCCCAATCAGTCTCACAGCAGATGCTGAATTACTGGACTGCCCTCTCTCACTCCTCCACCAGAGAGCTCCACCCCTTTTCCTCCTCTCTCTCTCTCTCTCTCTCTCTCTCTCTCCACACCTTCTGCTCTCTTTCTCCACCTCTTCTGCTCTCTCCTCCTCCTCTGTATCTCTCTCCACCTCTTCAGCTCTCTCTCCTCACTATCCTTTCTCATTCTTCAACTGCTCTTCTACATTCATCTCTCCTCTGCGCTCTGCCCCCTCCCTCTCCTCCCTCGTTTTTTCTCATCCTACTTCCTTTCATTCTGGGTTCTCACACCATTCAAGTTGATATTTTTGTGTGAAAATCTGATATTATTCAACAAGCTACGTTTTGGTCCCTTTCTGCAGTTCTCACCATGAAACCAAGCAGCTATGGAGTTGCTGTTCCTCTCGTATCCTGCCCGCCTAGGCTCCTGCTCCTCTCTGTACCAGCGGATCACTGCCTCTCTGGAACTTGGTCCAGGTGGTCTGACCCACACAGAGCTGAGAAGAAGACGTAGAATGGCAGGTGTTAGAGACAGCCCAGGGGTAGAATGGCAGGTGTTAGAGTCAGCCCAGGGGTAGAATGGCAGGTGTTAGAGACAGCCCAGGGGTAGAATGGCAGGTGTTAGAGACAGCCCAGGGGTAGAATGGCAGGTGTTAGAGGCAGCATGGAGGTAGAATGGCAGGTGTTAGAGACAGCATGGAGGTAGAATGGCAGGTGTTAGAGACAGCCCAGAGGTAGAATGGCAGGTGTTAGAGACAGCCCAGAGGTAGAATGGCAGGTGTTAGAGACAGCATGGAGGTAGAATGGCAGGTGTTAGAGGCAGCATGGAGGTAGAATGGCAGGTGTTAGAGGCAGCCCAGACATAGAATGGCAGGTGTTAGAGGCAGCCCAGAGGTAGAATGGCAGGTGTTAGAGGCAGCCCAGGGGTAGAATGACAGGTGTTAGAGGCAGCCCAGGGGTGGAAGGACAGGGGGTTTGTGAGGTAATACAGATACATGCAAGTATTTTATTCTTCAGTTTACAAGAATGAATGCTGTGTATGTTCTGTATATTGGCCTGTTTTGTTTTTCATTTGATCCATTTAAGTGTGTGTGTGTGTTTGTTTGTTTGTGTGTGTGTGTGTGTGTGTGTGTGAGAGAGAGAGAGAGCAACCTCTCTGTTAGCAGGGAAGTAGCTGGGGTGCTGTGTCTCCTGTGTTGTCGGCGACGCTGAGGGGTGGGGCCAGCCAAGACTGCCATGGAGGTTGCTGATTGGCCAGCAACACTGGATTCAGTAAAGGGCATGGTCGAGGGCATGGTGTTGTGTGGAGCCTGTTCAACAGCAGTGCTATGCCGGCGGTTGTGGGCAGAGCCGTTCAGGTGTGTTTTCCTGAAGAGTGCACTGAGACCAGCCACCAGGCCCTTCTCTGTAGCGCGCTGAGCCTGCCGCTCGTACTCGTCTCTGGCCCAGCGAGCCTTTGTCTTCATCTCCTCATCTGCTGCCTTGGAGCGACGCACTAACACAGACAAACACACTGGTGTCTACTTCTTAGCTGTTGGAGTATTCAAGCCTGCTTTGTTGTCTGCTTTTCTAGTGGCTTTTAGATTATTATTATTTTTTTGATATTTGAATGTCTTTAAATTCCTTTATACGTTTTCAGTCTCTTTCTCTCTCCACTTACACTGCTCCTGCCACTCTTTGTCGTCCCCTCTGTCGCTTCTTCTCTCCTCTTGTTTCAGGGACATGAACAGCTCCCTGGCTCTCCTGTCCTCTGTACGCTGGATCTCCTCCTTGCCCTTCTGCCGCTCCTCCTGCTCACATCTCTGACGGAGGAGAGGAAACCACGACCTATCATATGCTGGCTGATCCTTAGATATACTCCAGAACAACAGCATTATCTGATGTTGTATGGCAGCTCTCCGGCTGTGTATGCTGAGGTACACTTCACAGCTCATGCCAGCTCTTCAATAATTAACCACAAGAACACAGTGCAATTACAACCACTTAAATCCAATCATTTGAATTGAGTAGTTTGACTAAGTCCTTTGATGAAACAGGAAATGAAGGAGACTAACTTAACTTGATCCCTTAATGTGTGTTGCTGGCCAGAATCTCTCATGGACAAACAGCAGCACCCTCTTTCCAGACTGGCCTGAACCCGAATACTAACACATCCAGACTGACCCTCACACTAACACATCCAGACTGACCCTCACACTAACACATCCAGACTGACCCTCACACTAACACATCCAGACTGACCCGCACACTAACATCCAGACTGACCCTCACACTAACACATCCAGACTGACCCTCACACTAACATCCAGACTGACCCTCACACAAACATCCAGACTGACCCTCACACAAACATCCAGACTGACCCTCACACAAACATCCAGACTGACCCTCACACAAACATCCAGACTGACCCTCACACAAACATCCAGACTGACCCTCACACAAACATCCAGACTGACCCTCACACAAACATCCAGACTGACCCTCACACAAACATCCAGACTGACCCTCACACAAACATCCAGACTGACCCTCACACAAACATCCAGACTGACCCTCACACAAACATCCAGACTGACCCTCACACAAACATCCAGACTGACCCTCACACTAACATCCAGGCGAACCTGGACCCCTACTCGACTAACACATTCCAGAAATAAAATCTTGACCCTCATTCACTAAATCAATCCAGATGGATTTCCTCTGACTAAACCATCATCAGGGAAACTGTACCCTCGCACCCATAAATCCAGGGGACGAACCCTTCACATACTTAAAGCACAATCCAGACTGACCCTCCCACCACTAAATAACGCACATCCCAGGACTCCGAACCCTGCACACTAAACCACATCCCAGGAACTGGACCTTCATTACTAAACTCACCATCCAGGACTTAGGACCCCTTCACACTAACATAATTTCTCCCAGGGGTAGACGCCCTCACACTGAAACACATTCCAGGGGGCACATGACCCCTCACCACTAACACATTTCCAGACTGGACCTCTCACATAATATCACAATCCAAGACTGACTCCGTCCACCACTACCACAATCCAGGGGGACTGGACCCCTTCACACTTAATACACATTTCCAGGAGCTTGACCGCCACTCACTCAAAGCACAATTTCCCTACGACTCCTCACACTATACCCACATCCTAGATCTGATACACCCTCACCACTAAAAAAACAAAACAATTCCAGGGACTCGGGGACCCTCATCACTAACCCCACATCCAGGGGAACTGACCCTCACCACGAAACCAACATCCAGGGGACCTGCCCCGCACACTTAACACATCCAGACTGACCCTCATATTAACACATCCAGACTGACCCTCATATTAACACATCCAGACTGACCCTCATATTAACACATCCAGACTGACCCGCACACTAACACATCCAGACTGACCCTCACACTAACACATCCAGACTGACCCGCACACTAACACATCCAGACTGACCCTGTTTCAGCGTGCATGTTCTCCACGTCTCTCAAAGCACTTCACTTTGTCCCATTTGGTTCCCCTCTGTTTATATACTCACTTGGAGAGCCTCACGGATGCGATCCTCTTCTTCCTCTTCTTGTTTAGTTGCCTTCCTGTCATCAGTCTCCCCCTTCCATCTACCAGCCACAAAACGAGCCTTTTCATTGGCCATGGCGTCTCGGAACTTCTTCTCAATCTCCGCCTCCTTTACGCGCCTGCACAGATTGAACAGATCCTTAGAACCACGAGAGGTTCCGTCTGACTCAGACAGAAGAACCCTCTGGAGAACACTTCCTGATGGAACTATTTCATTCACTATTTCATTGATGGTTCCACAATTACAGGGTTGTACCAAAGAACATAACCGGTATGAAAGGGGATATTTTCCACCAGGGACAGAAGAACCAATCCTTTTCAAGACAGAGAAGACTGTCGCGAGGGAAATGGACATGTCGTCCTGTGGATGAGTCATAAGAACCAAGGTCAAATGAGAGCTGCCAATGTGACACCTTCACCAAGCTCTGCTCTCTGCTTCATGTCTTTAATATGATCTCCCTCACACCTGTCAATGGAGCAGTGTCTGACCAGGACATTTAGTCTCTCCTCTCCTCACTCATCCATCACATTTCCTTTCCTCAGATCTTTAGACTCCATCTCATGCTGTCAACACTCCCTTTTTCTGAAATTTTTTATTGTTGATTTTGTCAAAAAGTCGTTGCTTCCGGCTGTTTCAGAACAACAATGTCCAGGAATATCCTGACTCATCATAAGAGTATGTGAGCAGAAACTTGACAGGAGACATCAACCAAACAAGATCAGAAAGCTTGTCCATTAAACCAGTGAATGTCACAAGAATGATGTTGCTGTTGTGTCCTGTTATATGTCTTTAAATCTTTCACAGCCGGTCAAAGCCGGTCAAACCACCACAATAAGCAATTGTCAGTCAAGTAACAATGTTTTCTAAAACTGCAGATGTATTAGCATTCTGTTATTGGTGACACATCTACTCCTTTGTAAGTTTAATAGCAGAGTCATGCCTCACCAGAGCTCCTTAGCCTCCTGCTGTGCCTGCCTACGGGCTCGGCCCTCCATCAGCTCCTCCACAATGTCCTCGAATGGCCGGTCGCCCTCTGCCTCGCCCATCACCCACACCCACACCTCCCCATCCACGCCCAGCAGCCAGTTGATGCCTCGCTGCTGGCCTGCACATACAAATATTCAGTCCCCTTAGAAGCACATCCATGTGTGTTTATATCCTCCGCCGACGGAGGATGTCAGGTTACCACGGAGACATGTTCTGTGAACACCTTGTGCTGCAGACGATCTGAGCTGAGGATCAAGGCTGCCGTACAGAAACATCCCAGAAACCTGCATCTCTGTCAGCTGCATCATTTACCCTCCCAAGGAGAACCATCTGAATCTCCTCAGTTGAGAAATGCGTAAAATCCAGATGAGAGGGAGCTGCTGCTCCAGGACTGGTTTTCAGACAGGCCAGACTGCTCTTGCCAGCTCGCCCGCCTGTTTCTGGGTCCCCAATTAGTTTTATTTAAGTCAGAAACATTGATTGGTAAATCAATTAATGGTTTATAATTTGTAAAAAACAACCTACATTATAATAACATTATGGTTGCAGCATGAGTCTGCTGCATTAGTGTACCAGGTGGTTAGCTACACCAGTATGGCCTATCCATGGGGAGGATGGCATGGAGGATGATAACAGGCTGCCACTCACGGACTTCATCATGCCTGATGCATGGCTCACGGGCCTCCCACTCGTTCCAGCGCCGAACCTGCTCCTCGCGGATCTTGTAGAACAGAACATGTTTCTGTTCCTCGCTCAGCTCCACCAACAGCTCTGATTCAATGTGCATGTCCTGCAAAATCTGCTGCATCATGGCCGTCAGAGAGGCACTGGACTGGAGACAGTAGAGACAGGCTGTATATACAGTAGAGACAGGCTGTATATACAGTAGAGACAGGCTGTATACACAGTAGAGACAGGCTCTATATACAGTAGAGACAGGCTGTATACACAGTAGAGACAGGCTGTATTCACAGTAGAGACAGGCTGTATACACAGTAGAGACAGGCTGTATATACAGTAGAGACAGGCTGTATACACAGTAGAGTCAGGCTGTATATACAGTAGAGACAGGCTGTATACACAGTAGAGACAGGCTGTATATACAGTAGAGACATGCTGTATATACAGTAGAGACAGGCTGTATATACAGTAGAGTCAGGCTGTATATACAGTAGAGTCAGGCTGTATATACAGTAGAGTCAGGCTGTATATACAGTAGAGACAGGCTGTATACACAGTAGAGTCAGGCTGTATACACAGTAGAGACAGGCTGTATACACAGTAGAGTCAGGCTGTATATACAGTAGAGACAGGCTCTATATACAGTAGAGACATGCTGTATATACAGTAGAGACAGGCTTACACAGTAGAGACAGGCTGTATACACAGTAGAGACAGGCTGTATATACAGTAGAGACAGGCTGTATACACAGTAGAGTCAGGCTGTATACACAGTAGAGACAGGCTGTATATACAGTAGAGACAGGCTGTATACACAGTAGAGTCAGGCTGTATACACAGTAGAGACAGGCTGTATATACAGTAGAGACAGGCTGTATATACAGTAGAGACAGGCTGTATATACAGTAGAGTCAGGCTGTATACACAGTAGAGACAGGCTGTATACACAGTAGAGACAGGCTGTATATACAGTAGAGACAGGCTGTATACACAGTAGAGACAGGCTGTATACACAGTAGAGACAGGCTGTATATACAGTAGAGTCAGGCTGTATACACAGTAGAGACAGGCTGTATATACAGTAGAGTCAGGCTGTATACACAGTAGAGACAGGCTTACACAGTAGAGACAGGCAGCAGGTGACAGAGCTACCGGTTGGTTTGTGTTGGTTAGCAGACAGAGCTGTAGACTTTGATATTAAAAGTACCTTGAATAGTTTGCTGTCCTCTGGTTCTCTGTGCGTCTAGGATGGTTGCCCAGATGATTGTCCAACAGTTTAGTATGAATGCTGGTGTTTCTTCAGGAGTTAGGCTGAGATATCTGTTGTACTCGCTATATTACTGCCAAGACGTTCTTGCGAACACAGTCTCTATAATTCTTTAGATGCTAATAAGTCTTTATTCCATGTTGATCATTCTGCTCCTCTCAATTCTTATTTAGTTGAAGCCTCTTTCGGCTATTTCCCTTTTCATTCTGCTAGCTTCTCTCACTCTCTCTCTCTCTCTCTCTCTCTCCTTGTCTCTGTCAGTTTCTTCTGGTCCTCCTGTAGAGCACAGGTGGATCTGATCTGGCTGCCTGGATTTGACAGGCCCACAAACGGTATGTGTGGCAGTATTTATGTGTGTGTGAGTGTGTGTAATTGTGTGTTATCTGACCGGCCCTCTTAGCAACCCCCTTCATCTAGTGTGTAACATTATCTCTCAAACTCACCTTGCTGTTGCCAAGATAGTACACTGCCTGTTCACTCTTGCTCTCTCTCTCTCTCTCTCTCTCTCTCACACACACACACATACACACACACAGATTGTGTCATACCAGCAGGAAGCATAGAGGTCTGTTGCTCATGGTATGGTAGTAGCATAGCACTGCTGTGTTGCTCTGTAATTCTCACTGTTTTCAGTTTGGTTCTACCCTCTGCTGTCAGACTTGCTGTATGTAGACACTGAGCAGGTCTGACAGCACCTTCCTCTCTCTTTCTCTCACGCTCTCCGTCTCCCCTGAAATCTCCCTCAATCTCATTCCCTTTCCCTCTCCCTTTTACTGTAACTCTAGCTCATACACATGGTCCTACCACTCAAAGCCCTACCCCACACATAGCCCTACCTCACACATAGCCTTACCACACACACACCCCTACCACACACACACCCATACCTCACACATGGTCCTACTGCACACACACCCCTACCTCACACACATTCCTACCACACACACACCCCTACCACACACACGTCCCTACCACACACACATCCCTACTACACACACATACCTACCACACACACAGTCCTACTGCACACAGCCCTACCATTCACGACCCTACCGCAACAGCATGGTGTTCCACCTTGTGAGCGATCCAACCACGATGGTTAGTCACATAACCATTCAGTTCAGCGTAGACGTCCATTAAACAAACAGCCATTATCCCACCGGTGTAATAATTATGTTGAACAGCGTGAGCCATTATGAAATGTAATTAATGAACAACAAAACCCTGTCAGGGCAGCTCTAGAGGAGACTGGGGCTGAATCTGAGTCCCCATGTTGATTCATGGTGGGCTCTTGTGAATGAAAGATAACAGGAACTCTGTTGCTCCCACTAAACATCCTGCCTGGTACAGCCCTGCTGGTCACGCCTGGTATGTTTGTATGTATATTTGTGTATAGTGAGAGTGTGTGGACAGTATGTGCATGTTTATATATTTGTGCGCGTGTACTCTGAAAGTAACGTGATCATTACTATAGTAAGTATTATTAAGTATTACTTCCAGACTGATTCAATGTGATGATGATACCATTGCTGCTTCACCCATAGATGTCCTGAGAATCTCCTGCTTCACCCATAGATGTCCTGGGTATCTCTTTGATTACACCCACTAGTGAAAGGTACTCTTGACTTCTCTCTCTGTCCTATTTGGACAAACTGTAATAAATTGCTTTGTACAGAAAATTAATCTGAGGACTGAGTCGGTTGGATTAGATAATGCTCATGGGTTCAGGTTATCTAAACAGCAGTACTGATATCTTCCACCAGGGATCACTGTCTGTCAATGCAGCAGTACCAAGACAACAGACCCACCAGGATGAACTGTTTCCATCTCCACATCTGAAACTAGCAGCAAAGCCAGATCCAGGCCAACTCCACCTTCACTCCTCTGCAGGACATCCTCATCTCTCTCCTCGTCCCTCTCTTTTTTCTCCTTGTCCCCCTCCCCTTTGTCCCTGTCCCTCTCCTCTTTCCTTCTCCCTCTCTCCTCTCCTCTCTCCTTCCCTCTTTCTCCTCTCTCATTGTCCCTTTTTCTCCTCCAATTCCTCCTTATATCTATTGCTGAGGCAGGCTGCAGTTCTTGAAATGAGAGATATGTGGAGGTTGATCAGTTCCTTATAATTGGCGATGGGGCCCTATGTTAGTGAAAGATAGTTGGAGCTACAGACACATTAATGCACGTATGCAGTTTAATTTATTCACACACCTTTTCCCATCCCCCTTACCCACAATCCCTAGAGCTAGTGCATCCCAGCTCTCCTCACAATCACACACTTCTGAGCAGTTGAATAGCCCTCCCCAGACACACCCCAGCGTTTACCTCCAGCTGGTTCCAGGAGAGCACTGTGCTGCCGTTTTTCAAGATGAAAGGTTCCTGGTGTGCCACTGGAGATGAACTGCCCAACCACATGACCAGGCTGCAGCCTCTGATGACAGCCTCCTCTGAAAACAGCCCCTTCAGCCACCAGCAAGGCAGGGCCTGACATTAGCAGTGCTGAGACACTGGAGAGTCCCACTGTCCTGCTCTGTCATTCATCATGTGACAAGGACTTCTGAGGAGTGGCTGGACCATGGGGGGAGACCAAAGGTATTGTTGTCACGGAGACAGGAAACCCTTATATCACTACCTGGATTGGTGCCCACAGATATGACACAATTTATTATACTTTATGGTATATGGTTATGCTAATTTACAGATACTTTGACATGTGGTTAGGGTTAGTAATTCACAAGACTTAGATAGGTTTTTATTCTGAGACTTGCCAATATTAGACGTCCCCTGTCTGCTATCACCATGGTGATAACACAATATTGCTTATTGTGTTTATCAGGGGACTTGAGCCTTTTCTGATAACTTGTGTTATTGTTGGAGATGCAACATGAAGTGCAGGGGCAGTCATAAGTTTGAGGTGGTTAGTGTAAGCGAGAGTCGAGAATGTTAATAATGCAAAAATAAAATATTTAAATTTCACGTTAATGAATGTAGCACTATTTTGCCTTCACTGAGCCCATGTGATGTGCAGCACAAGTAGATCCTCAGATCCATTGTGAAGACACTGGCCAGATCTGAACTACAACACTGAGTCAAGCTTTCTCTGTGATGAACTTGCTTTCAAATATTTCCTTTAGATTCCAGCATTGCTTTCCAACAAGTCTCTTCCTCAATCTATGGGTCACTTTTAATAAAAGCATCTACTAATGAACACATTATATGAGGTTTTGTTTGAGTGGTGAGCTTGAAGGTTAAACTGAAACAGTTGCATAAACAGGTTGGGTTTGAGAGTCGAGCTGGTGTTCTATTAAGTGTCTTCCAGCCTAACATTTAGAAAGCCTGACTAACAGAAATGCTTTCGAGGACTTTATGCATGACATCACACAGGCTGTTCTCACGACCTGAAGACAGGCAAGTTCAGAACTGGAAGCTTGTTTGGAAGACTGACTCACAGACTGTCTGTGAGAGCTTCCAGAAAGAGTAGGAAAGAGAGAAGAAGAGAGGCAGTCGGAGGGAGGTCCTGCCAGGTGAGTCTCTGGTAAAACTGAGCAGAGACCCTCTGAAACACTCCTACATGACATCTGCTCACAGCTGAACTGCTCAGGTGACTCAGGTTGCATGATAGGGAGCAGGAAGGCCAGGTTGAGTCCAAGGTGAGCTTGTCCATGGTAGACTCAGAAATGATGATGTTCTCAGCTTCTCAGTGACAAGGGCAGCCTTTTCCTGCCAGTCCTGGAACCTACCACCTCCCAGGCCTCCAGCCTCCACCCTCCCAGGACTCCACCCTCCCAGGCCTCCAGCCTCCACCCTCCCACCTCCCAGGACTCCACCCTCGCAGGCCTCCACCCTCCCACTTCCCAGGCCTCCACCCTCAATGGCCTCCAGCCTCCACCCTCCCAGGACTCCACCCTCCCAGGCCTCCACCCTCCCACTTCCCAGGCCTCCACCCTCAATGGCCTCGAGCCTCCACCCTCAATGGCCTCCACCCTCCACCCTCAATGGCCTCCACCCTCCAAGCATCCCACCCTCCCAGCCTCCAGAAGTACAGTTCTCAGGATGGTACAGCTACTACCTATGAACAATGGTACACAGTCACCTCAAACACAGCTCTTTCAGTTTCACAGTGGGTTATCAGACTTCAGCTAGAAGCTTAGATCAGAATTGTTTATACCTTTGATAGATATACTGAGATATACTTATGATTAATAAATGTACTGATAAATGATAAATGTATTGATATATTCTGGATGTACTGATAGATGATAGTTGTGTTGCTAAAGGTGTGAGTGTACTTGTTCTTCATCTGTGCTAGTTAATCCCAGCTGCAGCGGGGGGAATAAATAGTGATGATAAAGTATAGTTCTATTGGCCATGATGTAATACTTATTCTATGAAACACCAGAGAACATCTGAATGGTGAGCAAACTTTTCAATGTACCTTTCTGCTCCCATATATAACATAGCCTGACAACCATCTACTGACCCAGTCTTCCCTCTTTCTACCCCTGTTGCTCACTCTGCACCCCCCCTCCCCGGATCCAAGACTTGGTAATATTCCAACAGCAGACGACAGCCTATGTGAGTTACCTAGCAATGCATCTCTGAATCAGCTCTTCAAACTGGCCTGTCTCTCTCTCCTCCCTTTCTGCACTCCTTCTCTGCTCTCTCTCTCTCCTCCCTCTCTGCACTCCTTCTCTGCTCTCTCTCTCTCCTCCCTTTCTGCTCTCCTTCTCTGCTCTCTCTCTCTCCTCCCTTTCTGCTCTCCTTCTCTGTTCTCTCTCTCTCTCCTCCCTCTCTGCTCTCCTTCTCTGCTCTCTCTCTCCTCCCTCTCTGCTCTCCTTCTCTGCTCTCTCTCTCCTCCCTCTCTGCTCTCCTTCTCTGCTCTCTCTCTCTCCTCCCTCTCGACACTCTCTCTATGCACCATTAAAGACAAGGAAGGGGTTGACAGAGCCAGAATGAGATCTAGATAGAATCCTCACAGAGGTAAGGTTGTTTACCGTATGCATCCTCCAGTTAGAGGACATTTCTTATTTGTGCAAATTTACTTGGCAAATACATCTGATTGTAATTGTGTAAGTAGTCTGGTTGTTTAAGTAAATATAAAGACACATTATGTCCCAAAAGCCTGTGTTGGAAGTTGTACACCCTGTGGTAGATCATTTAGTAGATCCTGTAATAGATCATGTAGTAGATCCTGTAGTAGATAATGTTGTAGATCCTGTAGTAGGTCATGTAGTACACCCTGTAGTAGATCATGTAGTACACCTTGTAGTAGATCCTGTAGTAGATGATGTAGTACACCTTGTAGTAGATCCTGTAGTAGATCATGTAGTAGATCCTGTAGTAGATAATGTAGTAGATCCTGTAGTAGATAATGTAGTAGATCCTGTAGTAGATCCTGTAGTACAGTCATGTAAACAAAAGAGCATTATGAGAGACTGGGTAAACTGCTCAAATCTATACAGTACAGATGCTTAAATTACTATCCTGTTCTTCAGACAATTGAGTGCCATTTTATACATAAAACAACAGAGTTATCTCTGAGATATTTCCTTCTTGTGTCCCTCCCCACAAATTTCAGACTGGACCACTGCCAACTCTCAGACACAGAAGTCAAAGCAAAGCTATTTTGAGACAGCAGAGGGTATCTGGCTGTGCAAGATGGAGCCAAAAGTGTGAAAATGACATTTGAACTCATTAGTACGGTTACAACGCATTCCAGGGCTGCACAGACAGTTTGATCTAGAACGTTCCTGCTCAGCAAATAATTCCATTTTTTAGATCACCTGCATGGATGATTGCTGGAAACATGCATTTTGAATAAAGTCTTCAGTGTGTGAGGCTGTCTAATAACATCAACATCTATTGATGCATCTGAGCTGCTACTACATGCCTCAGCATCCTACAGTCTCTGCTGATGGTACACCTGCAGTCTCTGCTGATGGTACACCTGCAGTCTCTGCTGATGGTACACCTGCAGTCTCTCCTGATGGTACACCTGCAGTCTCTGCTGATGGTACACCTGCAGTCTCTGATGATGGTGCACCTGCAGTCTCTCCTGATGGTACACCTGCAGTCTCTGCTGATGGTACACCTACAGTCTCTCCTGATGGTACACCTACAGTCTCTGCTGAGGAGTTAGTGTTTAGGTAACAGTAAAGTTCAGGTTAGGAAGACGAGGTCTGGTTCTGTGTTGGTGTGGGGGATGCTATTGTAGCATTGTGCAGATACAGACTTTCATTCCCCCCAGCGCTTCAAGTATGAATTCTGATGAAGATATAAAACTGGCTTACTTGGATGTTTAGTCAGTAAAGCCTGTGCATTTACAGCTTTATTTTCCATAAGTGGGTGCACCATAGTCACTCCCCTTCTCATAAGCGAGGGCTCACTCCAGCAAGCAGTACCAACGCTTCTGAGGGCTGCTTTCATCAAACGTGTTACAGAATAAATTTGAACGAAATGAGCCTGCAAAAGGAAAAGTAATAAAGACAATGAAGTAAACAGTCTCACTGCAGACAGGTACAGGTAGAGACAGGTAACAGGTAAAGATGGAGTAAATACAGACACCAGTGATGTTACCAGCAAGACGCTGTTGATGGTCAGCAGAGACAGAATGACTTTCACTGATGTAGTTGTTTTTCCTGAGTTGGTGGAAACATTGACAAACCTAATCACACACCCACATGAAATATTCACAGTACAGAATGCTACAGGTGTGTGGTTTGTTTGTAAACCTACCTGTTATGTGTAGTTTGTAAGCACACATGTTGTGCATAGTTTGTTTGTAAACTCCCATGTTGTGCGTAGTTTGTTTGTAAACTCACATGTTGATTTTAGTTTGTAAACTCATTATTTTGATACTTGAGCAGCCTCTCCCTCTGGCAGGAGGCTGTCCACCAGGACTACAAACCCACAAGAAAGCTTTTCTTCTGCTAGTAGGATCGCTCTTCTGCTAGTAGCCTTATCAACAAGACCCCCAACTTACTAAGACACTCTGTCACATACAGCCATACTGTGTTATATGTATGTAAACATTTATATTGTATATTTAGGGAAAGCACAAAAACACTAAGATTGTAAGATTCTATGTTTATTATGTGTTCAGGATATGCACCTGCCCACCACAGAAAATTCATTGTTTGTCAACATTTACTTACTTGACAATGAAACACGATTCTGATTTTCCATTTATTTTTTCAGAATTATTTCTTGAGGTATTTTTTGTTATAGAATGATCTGATTTGAATTAGACAGTTTTATTCTTCAAGGTGCCACTAAATATGAAAACAGCTGACAGGACAGTAGCTCAAACTTTCAATCAAACTCACCACTACAAACCCTCATGGGTAACACACACACAACATTAGCTACTGTCTAAGAAGTTCTGTGAATCTCTGTGCTCTGTGGAAGGTGTGTGTAGGTTAAGGTGCTGGCATTGACCGACCAGGGGAAACTAATACTTCAGGATGCTGTCAGTACTGTAGGAATACCTGACTGCTACAGGCTTGGCTGTCTACAACATGTTCCACATGACCTGCACAGGGACAGGACTGCATGACTGACCACTTCAGGGATCACTAATGGATTCTAAGAAATAAAATAAACACAGAAAAAGGCACAGCAGAGGTGGAGACTGGTCAGGATCTAGCTGTGAGGATATAGTCATAAAGACTGTTTTGGTCCTTCACTGACTCATTTAATTCACTTATATGAACTAATTATTATTGATTTGACTTGATTTATGCCTGTAATTAGCCCATTAGTTTTGTCAGCATTGATACGCACATGACAAGAGATATCTGTCTCCTCTCCTGTCTCCTCTCTCCTGTCTCCTCTTTCCTGTCTCCTCTTTCCTGTTTCCTCTTTCCTGTCTCCTGTCTCCTCTTTCCTGTCTCCTCTTTCCTGTCTCCTCTTTCCTGTCTCCTCTCTCCTTATGCCCTCTCTTTTCTCCTCTTTCCTGTCTTCTCTCCCTGTCTCCTCTCCTGTCTCCTCTCCCTGTCTCCTTTCCTTCTCCTCTCCCTGTCTCCTCTCCTGTCTCCTCTCCCTGTCTCCTCTCCTGTCTCCTCTCCCTGTCTCCTTTCCTGTCTTCTCTCGCTGTCTCCTCTCCTGTCTCCTCTCCTGTCTCCTCTCTCCTTATGCCCTCTCTTGTCTCCTCTCTCCTGTCTCCTCTCCCCGTCTCCTCTCCCTGTCTCCTGTCCAGTCTCCTCTCTCCTTATGCCCTCTCTTGTCTCCTCTCTCCTGTCTCCTCTCCCTGTCTCCTCTCTCCTGTCTCCTCTCCCTGTCTCCTCTCCCTGTCTCCTCTCTCCTGTCTCCTCTCCCTGTCTCCTCTCTCCTGTCTCCTCTCCCTGTCTCCTCTCTCCTAACGCCTCCCTCCTGTCTCCTGTCCACCTGGAACATCAGCTTAATGACACACACTCTGAGCAGGAGACAGGAGGGAGGCGTTAGGAGAGAGACATCTCCCAGCTGAGCAGGAGATATAATCCAGAGCTCAGCCCCTGAGGCTGTCCTCATGTATCTCTGATGAGAAATGAAGCCCTTGGATTTCTCATCAGTTTGAGAGACTGAAGGATTTCATGCAGGCAGCTCTTTACTGAGACGAGTCTCTATTTATTTCAATTTGGTCTTTGACTCTCATGATTGTGTGTGTGGTGATTGTGTGTGTGTGTGGTGATTGTGTATGTAGTGACTGTGTGTGTGTGGTGATTGTGTGTGTGTGTGGTGATTGTGTATGTAGTGACTGTGTGTGTGTGTGGTGATTGTGTGTGCGTGGTGGTGATTGTGTGTGTGGTGACTGTGTGTGTGTGTGGTGATTGTGTGTGTAGTGACTGTGTGTGTGTGGTGATTGTGTGTGGTGTGTGTGTGGTGATTGTGTGTGTGGTGATTGTGTGTGTAGAGATGATGTGTGTGTGGTGATTGTGTGTGTGGTGATTGTAAGTGTGGAGATGGTGTGTGTGTGGTGATTGTGTGTGTGGAGATTGTATGTGTGGTGATTGTGTGTGTGGTGATTGCGTGGTAATTGTTGGGGGAGTGCAACAGGACACTTACAATAGAGCTTTGACAGCAATACTTCCTTCCTGTTTCATTTGGGGATTTTCAATCAAAGTTTTGACACTGTGCTGTCTCCAACTCCAACTTATTTGTTGTTTTCACAGATACAGGACATCTTCTCCTGAGGTAATGTTGTTTTCACAGATACAGGACATCTTCTCCTTAGGTCATACATTTTACATCAGTATAAACTCTTTCACGTATGTCCTGACTCACATACAAACAAAACAATTTAATTCTCTCTTCTGCTTCATTCCCTGCCTCTCTGATCCTCTCTGGAAAGACCCTGAATGTTGGACACACCTGCTCAGCATTTATCCAGAAGAACTCTGAGAGCTGCTGTACTTCTCCTTGCAGTGCATCAGTATTCCTCAAGCTGCCCATCAGCAATGGCAAAATGCACTCAAGACGATAAGCTTGCAGTGTCATGGGGTCAACATGGCAACTCAACCATGAAACATTAATGGACATCTGAGGTCAAGTGGCTTCAAATGGCTACTTTCTGACTGCCTACCTGCCCTGCCCCCTGTCCTGTTTACCTGCTCTGTCCTGTTCACCTGCCCTGCCCCCTGTCCTGTTTACCTGCTCTGTCCTGTTCACCTGTCCTGCCCCCTGTCCTGTTCACCTGCCCTGCCCCCTGTCCTGTTCACCTGCTCTGTCCTGTTCACCTGTCCTGTCCTGTTCACCTGCCCTGCCCCCCTGTCCTGTTCACCTGTTCTGTTCACCTGTCCTGTTCACCTGTTCTGTTCACCTGTCCTGTTCTGTTCACCTGGCCTGCCCCCATCCTGTCTTGCTGCTTGGCTGTTCATGTCCTCATTAAAGTCCCTTTATTGGATCCCTTCATCTAGTGATTTGGAGTCACTGTTATCTCCTCACAGTTCTTAGAAGACACAGCATGTAGCCTCAAGCAGTGGGACTATACCCAGCAGCTGTCCCTCCAACTTTTCCATGAAAAATGTAGTCAACTTTATAACATGAGTTTTGTTTCTAGGACTCTCTGATGCATGCATAAATTCAACGAAGCGCTGCACAAACAGAAAAGGGTTGTACTTGCTTTCAAATGAGGTTCAAGGTGTCTGTGTCTGTTTAACATCCTGCTGCACTTGAAGAGTCTTCAGAACTTCCTGAGAGAGTTTTATCTTTTACTGCCTGAAACTGAAGCCCTAGGAGCTCTCTGTCAACAACTCTAATCTACCTCTCTGACCCTAACCTGCAGGAACATTAACCCTCCAATAATGTTAAACAACATTTTAGAATTAGAATAAGATGACATTTGACAGTATTAGTTCAGGTACATGCTAATCATCACAAAATCCTTTGGAGAATTAAGATTATATTTTGAATATGACAACCATCAGATAATCAACCTTTATTCAGTTTGTGCAGAGATTTAGCCTTTACTTGGAAAATCTATTTATCTAGCTTAAAGGCTTCATGGGATTTCCAACAGCGGCATTAACACAGGTTCCAGGAAGAACCCTGTCCTGCTGGCATCCATGACTGAGCCATGGGTGAGCCTAACCTTTACACTAATACTAGCCCTAGTCTTAACCCTAGCCCCAGTCTTAACCCTAGTCCTATCCCTAGTCTTAACCCTAGCCCTAGTCTTAACCCTAGCCCTAGTCTTAACCCTAGTCCTAGTCTTAACCCTAGTCCTAGTCTTAACCCTAGTCCCTAGTCTTAAACCCTAGTCCTAGTCTTCCCTAGTCTAACCCTAGCCCTAGTCTTAACCCTAGCCCTAGTCTTAACCCTAGTCCTAGTCTTAACCCTAGTCCTATCCCTAGTCTTAACCCTAGCCCTAGTCTTAACCCTAGCCCTAGTCTTAACCCTAGTCCTAGTCTTAACCCTAGTCCTATCCCTAGTCTTAACCCTAGCCCTAGTCTTAACCCTAGCCCTAGTCTTAACCCTAGTCCTATCACAGTAATCACAGACTATGTACAGATCTGCTTGCTTCTCATGTACAACAGTAAACAAATCACCTGTCAGGGATGTTATGAGAGACACAGAGAGACAGACAGAGACAGGGAGATATAGACACAGAGAAACAAAGAGAGAGAAAGACAGACATGTAGACAGAGAGAGGGAGGGAGATAGACAGACAGAGAGAGAGACAGACATACAGACAGAGAGAGGGAGGGAGATAGACAGACAGAGAGAGAGACAGACATACAGACAGAGAGAGGGAGGGAGATAGACAGACAGAGAAAGAGAGAAAGACAGAGTCGAAGAGAGACAGAGAGACAGGGAGACAGACGGAGAGAAAGAGAAACACAGAGACAGGGAGATATACAGAGATAGACAGGAAGCAGAGAGAGAGACAAAGAGAGATAGAGACAGTGAGAGAAACAGAGAAACTCAGAGAGACAGGGAGATAGACAGAGAGACAGAGAAACACAGAGACAGGGAGATGGACAGAGAGACAGAGAAACACAGAGACAGGGAGATAGACAAAGAGAGACAGAAACGGAGAAACAAAGAGATAGAGAAAGGGACTATATAGAGAGACAAAGAGACAGACGGAGAGAGGAGAGAAAGACAGAGACAGGAAGATAGACAGAGAGAGACATGTATGAAGAGAGGCATGGAGGCACAATCATGTTATGTGAGGTTTACATTCTGCTGCAGGAATCTCCATTCTGTAATTAATCACATGTTTATCCATTCACACGGTCTGAGACAGTCTGCTGCATAGTCCTGAAACTACAACAGTCCAGACATGAGATCATCAGATATCCTGAATCTAGAACAGTCCTATGCTGAGTTAATGTTCTTGGTGGTGGAACTAATAGAATGAGGGGGACCAATATCTAAATATCATTGAAACGCTAAGGATCCGTGTTATGCTTCTACCACAGCCTGTCCTAAAGCATGTCTCCATACTCTGTCTTAGAGCATGTCTCCACACTCTGTACTATGGCATGTCTCCACACCCTGTCCTGTGGCATGTCTCCACACCCTGTACTATGGCATGTCTCCACACCCTGTACTATGGCATGTCTCCACACCCTGTCTTAAAGCATGTCTCCACACCCTGTCCAAAAGCATGTCTCCACACTCTGTCTTAGAGCATGTCTCCACATCCTGTCCTATGGCATGTCTCCACATCCTGTCCAAAAGCATGTCTCCAGACCCGTTCTTGTGTGTCTCTCCAGGAACCACAGGGGGTCAAAGTTTGCTTCCTGTGGTGTTTCTTCCAACCCAGTCATCAGACTCAAACATGCAGAATCATGTTTCAGAACCATTTTTTAGAACCATGTTTCGGAACCATGTTTAAGAACCGTGTTTTTGAACCGTGTTCCAACTTGAGGATCTGATCACAGTGATCAGGAGGAGCAAGGTGAGAAGCTAATTTGGAAGGAAGACAAAGCGTTGGAATGGGAGCTGTGCTCTTTGTTGTAAACAAGACCGCAGACAACCCAAACACTGCTGCTTTCATCTTCCTGCTGATTAATTCCTCCGGATCACCTGAAGATCGGCTAGTTAAAAACTTTTCTGCTCCCTCACAGCAGTTTGTAAATATCTGGATAATGAACCTGGCTTCATTAGTGAGGCTGTTTTGGGGTGAAGAGTGAGAGAGATAAACAAGTAAATGATTAAAATCTCTCCAGTGCCGTTATTAAATAGAAGGACCTCTCTTCTCTACAGCAGGGTAAGACTACGCTCTCTGGGCTGCTGTTGGCATGGAGACAGGAACAGTGACTGACAATATTTGTCTTGTGCTCTGTGAGTTCTGATGATATTGCTCTGTGATATGCTGGTGTGGCAGGAGTCCTCGTGGCAGAGTCTCTGAACATGACTGATATCTGGGTGACTGACCTGCTGGCGTGCTGGTCCCCAACCTGCAGGCATGCTCTCCACACAAAATACACCACACTGCTTTGGTTTAAAGCCTTGTGGACCATAACCCCGACCACAAACACAATATCCCTTCTAGAGAAATGCTCTAATGGTAGAAACACAATCTCTGTAATCTTAGTCTTTATTGTGTCACATTTGACATATATATGACATATAATATGACATATATAATTAGATTTCTTTACAATAGAGAAACAACATTGAGATGACACACTATTTTGGTTTCTAAGTAGAAGCTTTGTTTAAATAGTGGCGTATAAATCATTTATCTTTTTTAGTACAGGTTCAAATCAAGCTCCTACCCCAGTCTGTTAAAATCATCTGCATTGTTTCACAATTATTCACATGGGGTGTTTTCTTTTATAATTCAGTGTCTTAAAAGTATTAATACATTTATGTTAGCAGTCCTGTCTGCTGTGGTCTGGTGGAGAAGCAGCGGCCCCTTGTTATTGGTCCATTGCTTAGCCCCGCCCTCTGAAGTCTGTAGATATTCTCCATGTAGTTCCGTGGGAAATAATCCAATCACCTTGCAGAGGGTTTGGCACTTCCTCTTCCTCTGACACGCTCAGCTGGGAGGCAGCATGTCCCTCCAGCCAGCAGGGGGCTCTGGGTCTCTCTCTGGCCTCCGGCCCGGTGACCCCCGACCCTAGAACAGCTGTGGACCCTGTGTGAGCAGCGCCTGGTCTTCCCCTCTGGTTCCAGCGCTGCCTCAGCAGTGTTCCTGCTCTTGTTCAAGCTCAGGGCTGTAATAGGGCCCGCCACACTCTCATGTTTGACACTGCCCTCCAGTTCTGCTACACTTCCAGAGGCACCAGCAGGCTGTGTGGGAGGTTGGCTCCTCCCTGGCTCAGGCCGCCAGGCCCCGCCACTGGCATGACGGGAAGGAGCCCTGGACCCCGGTCCAGGAGGGGCTCCGGGGGGGGCTGCAGCAGCATCACAGCCCCACCCATCGCTCCTGCTGGCTGTGCCATCTCTGTCCTCGCTGCTATTTCCCTGCAGGGATGGAATGATGGGGACGGAGTGAGCCCGGAGACCCGAGGGAGGAGCAGAGGAGGAGGGAGGGGCAGGAGGAGACGAGTGTGTTCCGGTGTCCAGACGGGTGCAGGGGACCTCGGTCCAGCCCTGTCCTGCAGCCCACACACTCAGAGGAGATGGTATCACACTGCCCTGCTGGGACTTCACGCACTCAGACCTAGGGAGGACAGGGAGCAGGAGAGAGGAGAGAGGGGGGGGGAGGGAGAGAGGGGGGAGGTAGAGAGAGGGGAGGGAGAGAGAGGGGGAGGGAGAGACATGGGAGGGAGAGAGAGGGGAGGGAGAGACATGGGAGGGAGAGA
>BROE01000007.1:14802939-14837337 GCA_036571765.1 Plecoglossus altivelis
GCAGGTGAGTGGAGGTGAGGCAGGTGAGTGGAGGTGAGGCAGGTGAGTGGAGGTGAGGCAGGTGAGTGGAGGTGAGGGAGACCTGTTGTTTGAATAGTGCACTATCCTATAGACTATCCTACATACTACTTAGACTACATACACAGAATACAACATTGTTATCCAAGAATCTTGGTACTTCAAACAATATCCCATTGCAACTTCTCACCCTCTCAATGTCTCCGCTTCCATCTCTGTACAATCTACTTCCTGCAGGTGCTTGTAGGTGTGGCCAGCAAAACAGCCTCCACCAATGAGGAGAGGTTTTCCTCTGGGGATGGGCGGGGTTCCAAGATGATTGGCTTCCTTGAGTTGCTGGACGGGACTTATAGACAGGGAGCTGCTCCTGAAACCACAGTAAAACAACATACGATGCACGTTTATCAACTGTCAGCCTGCGCTGGTAAAGTTGATGAAGTTGGTAAAGTCAATACTTGTAAATTGTTAACTTATTTACTGTTAAAGTAGAAACCCTGTTAAAGGAAAAACCCTGCCTCCTTTCTCATCTGATGTAAAATTAACTTTAAAGCTACATGGCACTGTACATAACATCTTCAAGCTCTCAGCAGTATTGGCAAATCTAGTTCTGAATAATAGCGTTCATTTTCCATCTGTTGTCAGGCGTGAGTGTGATATTTAATGTTGCTAACTCAGTAAAGCAGTAACTCATCAAGTTCTGACTGTCTTCAGAGATGCAGATGAGGTCCTGTGTGTTTAGCGCTAGCATGGCTGCATACTAACATGTTTATTACCAATTACAATCACCATCAATCTTTTTAAACATTCCATAAAAGTACTGTTTATTTTTGACACTAACATATTGTGCCATATTGTGGTATGATTGAATTTCTTACTTGACTGCCTCTTCTGTTGTGTAACATTTAGCAACAGATAAGCTAATGAAGCCTGAGACAAGATTCTCCTAGAGACCACATCTTAGTCCTCCTGGTTTACCTGAAGAGTATGCCTTTAGCCAGGGCTCTGCTGCGTACGTGCGGGGCAGGCAGGGTGGGAGGGGTCATGCCTGGGGCAACAGGAGCCAGACTTGCCCCTATCCGGGGCAGGAGGGGGGCAGAAGTGGGCACATGGGGCTGGTGGTTCTTGCAGCACTACGGCAGAGAAGAACAACAAGGTAGATCTCTCTCTCTTTTCCTCCCCTGGTCTTGCCTCTCCTCTCTTACCTCTCTCTCTTCTCCTCTCAAATATTTCAGGGGCTCCCATTGACTCCTGACACTCTCACTATCTCTCTCACACACACAACACACACCACATACACACACTGTGCTGGGGACAACAGTTGATGGTCGAGAGGAATGAGGCAAGCAAAAAGGGGGTTCCACAACCCATCTCTTGACTTTTCAGTGAACAATAAATGCAACCTTCTCAGCATAACATGAGAATGAGACTGCTGCTATGGAACATGATGACAAGCCTGGCAGACTGATAACAGCCCACTGATGTATTACTTAAGTAATACCCTACTATTTCCTTTCATGACAGCATTCTGTTGTTCTACGTGGTTTTGAATCCTGTTTCCAAAGGACACTCATGAGTGGCAGCAGATCATTCCAAACGTTTACCCTCAACCTGGATCAAACCAAATACAGCTGGTTACTGGCTGACAGACATGCCCCATGACAGCCGCTGGTTTAGCTGTAGCATGAGTGATCCTGCATGGACAGGTCTCTGGTGTGTGAGCATCGTTAGTGAGATGAGAGCTGTCTGGTGGTCTGAGTGAGGCTGTGTTTATGATGTCAACAGGACGATTGCAATCTACTGTGTGTCTTACCAATCTGACAGCATGTTGTGAACTCCATGTCATAAAACTATTAATTTCATTTTTATTTTTCAGCTGGGCTTTAACAATCTCATGTCACTGGTAACAAACAATGTACAATATGTACTTTCAAACAGATCTCAAAGTTAAGTGCAGAGGGTTTGTATTGTATCCCTGCTGACTCAACATCTTGTCTTTTGTTGGACTATAAAAGGACAATGAGAGACACCGTGGAGGAACATGACTGTGTCAGCTTGAAGCACATGATCCCACCTTCTGAGGCCTGGGGCTGGACTGAGGCCTGGGGCTGGACTGAGGCCTGGGGCTGGACTGAGGCCTGGGGCTGGATTTTGCCATGAGGCCAGAGGTGTTGATGCTGCAGTCCCTCAGGATGTGGTTCTCTGAGAAGTGTGCTCTGAGCTTCTCCCTGTGTCTCCTGCAGGACAGAAATCCAACAGGTTAGTTAGTTCCAACAACAGTTAATCAATTAACAATAAATCACCATGAAATCCTAAGCAAACCTTCTTTGAGACGTTGCTCATCCCTCCCCTCCTCCTTTCACCTCCCCCCCTCCCCCTCTCTCTCCCTCCCCTCACCCCTTCCCCCCCCGCCCCCCTCCACCTTGCGCCCTCCCCCTCTCCTCGCTTCCCGCCCTGCCCCGCCTCCCCCGCCTCCCTCCTCCCCTTTTCCTTCTCCTTACTTTCCCTCCCTCCACACTTGCTTTCGGCCCTCCCTCCCTCCCTCTCCCAGTTTTACCTAATCCCCTCCGAGTCCCACTCATACCCCTCCTCCCGCCCCTCCTCTCCTCTCCCACACACCCCTCACATTTTTTCTCCCACCACTCCCCTCCCTCCCTCCCTCCTCTCCCTCCTTCTTTCCTCTTTTTTCTCCACCATCCCCCCTCCCTCCTCTCCGCCCCCCCCCCCTCCCCTCCACCCGCCCACCACAACCCGAAACAAACAAAAAACAAAAAACCCTAAAAGCACCACCACACCCACACACGAACGACAACCCAAAACCTCAACACCAGAAAAACACCCAACCCAAAAAACACATAACAAAAAACACCAGCCCACACACACCCTCGCACCCTACCACACACCCACGCACCCCCTCCCCACCTCCCCCACACCCTATCCTCCACACTACGACTACTTCTTTGAAAAATCTTCTTGCATTTCTGCTGTCCTTCGTGTTGAGTGTATTTATTATACGTCAATTTAACAAAAATATTAAATCACCATGAAATCCTAAGCAAACCTTCTTTGAGACGTTCGTCATTCCCTCCCCCCCTCCCTCCACACTTGGGTGTCAGTCCGGCGCCGCGCCCTCCCAGCCGAAAGTTCTTCCCTCCCTCCCTCCAGCCTTCCCTCCCTCCCTTCCCTGCACTCTCCCTCCTCCCTCCCTCCCTCCCTCTCTCCCTCCCTCCCTCCCCCTCCTCCGCCCTCTCTCCCTCCCTCTCTCCTCCTCCCTCCCTCCCCTCCCTCCCCTCTCTCCCTCTCTCCCTCCCCTCTCCCTCCCACCCTCCCTCTCTCCCTCCTCCCCCTCCCTCTCTCTCCCTTCCCTCCCTCTCTCCCTCCTCCTCCCTCCCTCTCTCCCTCCCTCCCGCCCCTCCTCTCTCTCTCCCTCCTCCCCTCCCTCCCCTCCCTCCCTCCCTCCTCTCCCTCCCCCCTCCCTCCCTCCCTCCCTCTTCCCTCCCTCCGGCTCTCCCTCCCTCCCTCCCTCACCTCCCTCTCTCCCTCTCTCCCTCTCTCCCTCCCTCCCTCCCTCCCTCCCTCCTATCACTGTGAGTTAGGCTGCATCAGGGACTGAAGACACTCCAGCACCTACACATGCATCTCTGCTTGTTTTGAAATACACTGTTTACCGAAGCTACACTCAAGTTTAATGGGGATCCGTCGATGCTTCCAGCAACTTCTCCAGAGAAAGGCCAGTGCTCTATTCACATTGTGCAATCACCATGGAGATAATGGGTTTTATTGAGCTGTTGTAGTCCCTCTCAGAGAGCCGAGTAAACAGACTAATAAAGGCACATCAGAGGAGACTGGGACACAGGCCCTTGGTAGGTTTCCTGTTGTATTTGCTGAAGGACGAGCAGGGCTTTGTAGGGTTATATTTAGAGTGTTGCCTTTAGTAATGTCAATGGTAAGGTCTGCTGCTTTATGAGTCAATAACCCTATGTTTTTGATGTAATTAAGATCCGCAACCAAACGATTACACTGGGCAGATCAGAATGTTCTGTTCCCCTGCAGCAACATAGACCAGCAGAGGAGCACACCTGTGCAGGTGCTCCTACCTGTCTCCAGTCTGACCAGACCAGGTATATGCTGAAACAGAGGAACGAAGGATGATGGCATTATGAACACGATAACTAGCTAGTCTCAGATGCTTTGTGCATCTCACTGCTGCTCTGTGCTGCTGTGCTACTCTGTGCTGCTCTGTGCTGCTGTGCTGCTGTGTGCTGCTGTGTGCTGCTGTGTGCTGCTCTGTGCTGCTGTGCCTCTCTGTGCTGCTCTGTGCTGCTCTGTGCTGCTCTGTGCTGCTGTGCCTCTCTGTGCTACTCTGTCCTGCTCTGTGCTGCTCTGTCCTGCTCTGTTGCTTACAGAATGGGTAGAGGGGGCATGAAGGGGGAGGGCTGGAGGACAGGGCTGGAGAACAGGGCTGGAGAACAGGGCTGGAGGACATAGCACATGTAACTGTGAATTTAATAGAGGTTAGGAAGTGTAAAAGCCCCTGTTACCTGTCCACAGTATTTATTTTTCTGACGTTGCCGTGGCAACAGACGGAAACCTAGTCCTTCTGAGCCAAGATGCTACAGGTGTAAAAGACTGGCAACAGGAAGTAAAATATAACCTGGCTATACACTGTAGACAGGAAGTAGAATATAACCTGGTTATACACTGTAGACTGGAAGTAGAATATAACCTGGTTATACACTGTAGATAGGAAGCAGAATATAACCTGGTTATACACTGTAGATAGGAAGCAGAATATTACCTGGTTATACACTGTAGACAGGAAGTAGAATATAAACTGACCATGCACTTGGAACAGGAAGTCGAATAATACCTGACCATTTGAATAAGTATGATAAAACATATGTTTATACTCTAACACATTTTACAATGAACAGACTAGCGAGGCTTTACTTCCCAATAAAGGAAAGTCAATGACTTCTTTCCAGACAAGACCCATGTTGGTTTGAGAAAGGCATCGCTTCCTCTCTACAATGCATAATTTCTTCTTTACAGAGCATCTCTTCCTCTATAGAGAGCATCACTTCCTCTCAACAGAGCATCACTTCCTCTCCACAGAGCATCGCTTCCTCTCAGCATAACATCACTTCCTCTCAGCAGAGCATCACTTCCTATCACTAGAACATCACTTCCTCCCCACAGAGCTTCACTTCCTCTCCACAGAGCATCACTTCCTCTCAACAGAGCATCACTTCCTCTCACTAGAACATCACTTCCTCTCCACAGAGCATCACTTTCTCTCACTAGAACATCACTTCCTCTCCACAGAGCATCACTTCCTCTTCACAGAGCATCACTTCCTCTTCACAGAGCATCACTTCCTCTCACTAGAACATCACTTCCTCTCTGCAGAGCATCACTTCCTCTCACTAGAACATCACTTCCTCTCTGCAGACCATTTCTTCACTGTAAGGCATCACTTCCTCTCTGCAGAGCATCACTTCCTCTCACTAGAACATCACTTCCTCTCACTAGAACATCACTTCCTCTCACTAGAACATCCTCTCTGCAGACCATTTCTTCACTGTAAGGCATCACTTCCTCCTCTTCGAGCGACAGTCACTTACCGGTTGCGTCGGTAGAGAGCCATGCAGGCCAGTCCAAGCAGACAGATCCCTGAGGCGATGCTGCAGATAGACAGCATCTGCCTCTGGTACGCATCCCTCCGTTCTGAGGAATCAGAACAAGAGTCAGACAGGTTGACATGTATTGTGTGTGTGCAGCCTGTGTCTAAGCATGTATGTGAGTATGTGTCATAGAGTGGCTTACTCCTCTCCACAGAGGACTAAGGTTGGAGGGAGATACTTTGTGGTTTTCAACTGCAGGTGGCTGGATCTCCTACCAACTTCTGGTCTACCTGACTGTCTTTGTCCATCTCCCTCTGTCTCTCTCCCTTGTTTTACGCATGTCTCGAATTATTTTCTCTCTCTGTTTCTCTCTCATACAGTGTGTGTCTATACAGTGTATAGACACACAAACCTTGATATAAACACACCCACTATCTCCCTCTGCCTCTCTTTTGTTCTCTCTCTTCCTCGCACTGTTGTCTGTCTTGGTCACACCTCCTCTCTTCTTTCTCACACCTATCCTCTCTTCTTCTCTGTCATGCCCACTCAGGGCTTGTGTAGCACTGGAAATTTAACCAATTTATCACCACACAGATTAAAATCACTGAACTTAGAAGAGGCAAGTGCCTGTCTCTCTCCATCCCTCTCTCTCCTTCCATCCACCTCTTCCTGTCTCTCTCCACCTCTCTCTCTCCCTCCATCCACCTCTTCCTGTCTCTCTCCACCTCTCTCTCTCCCTCCATCCACCTCTTCCTGTCCTCCTCCACTTCTCTCTCCCTCCATCCACCTCTGCCTGTCTCTCTCCACCTCTCTCTCTCCATCCATCCACCTCTTCCTGTCTCTCTCTTCATCCACCTCTTCCTGTCTCTCTCCATCTCTCTCTCCCTCCATCCACCTCTTCCTGTCTCTCTCCATCCACCTCTTCCTGTCTCTCTCCATCCACCTCTTCCTGTCTCTCTCTCTCCTTCCATCCACCTCTTCCTGTCCTCCTCCACCTCTCTCTCTCCATCCACCTCTTCCTGTCTCTCTCCATCTCCCTCTCACTTTGTTCCTGCTAGGTCCTCTTTCAAAGGAACAGTTGTTTTTCTGAGTTAGTCAATCTGAGAAGGTAGAAACATTCACAGTAATCAGAGGCTCGGCTATGTGGGAGGATGTCACATACATCCATGTATGTGACATTACATCCAGCCTGTGATGATGCTACTTTACGTATGCGACATTACATCCAGCCTGTGATGATGCTACTTCATGTAGGTGGTGTTATGAAACAAAAGATGTCATATTTCTACTTGGACTGATCTCAACTGATAGTAATTACCAGACTTTTATGTGCACACAAGGTAGAGTGATCATACTGCTGCATGAATAACTCGTTTTCAACCTTAAAAACTTTTCTACAATGAAAAGTGGATGGAAGGTGAAGTTGCATGTGGAACTTTTATTCTGAAGGTTATTCTATTGATTCCCTCCACAGCAACCTTTGCTAGTGTGCCGCCAACTAGAGTGTGTGTTTATGGACTGGGTTCAAGTTGGAGGATACGTAAATATGTTCTAATCATGCTGTTCACTCAGTGAAAACAGCAGTTATAACGTGGTGAGGACCCCAGGGACAGACACCCCCAATAGCACTTCCACCAACACATGTGGCTGTTACACTGCAGAGGCAGCTAACCTCCTCCCTTCCTCCATCCTTCCTATCCTCCCTTCTCCTCCACAGTGCTGGTCTTCATGTAGAAAAAAAGCATCCATTTTGCAACCTCCGTGTTTCCATGGCGACTGGCACACGTTAATTTTTCCAAGGTGAGGAGCAGATTGTGTTTTCACATGCTGGGTTGGGATAGGGGAGCAGAGATGTATGCAAGAAAACAGGTCTTACCCATGAACTCGATGCCCAGTCCATCCACTGCGTCATCAACACCCGTGGCATGTGAGAGGAAAGAGAGACGGAGAGAGAAAAAGACACAGAAACAGAGAGAGGGACAGAGGGAAAAAGAGAGAGAAGGAGAGGGAGAGAGGGAAAGAGAGATAGGGTGAAAGGGAGTGAGAAACAGGGAGACAGAGAGAATTAGTTCAAGTGATAGTACATTATTTAGATTTCTATGGATTTCAGCCGGCACCACCATGATTCTGCTATAAAAATTGCCCCTTCGTCACAGAGACACAGACATACTTTCCCAGCGCAGCAAAGTCCCTTCCACAATCCTAGAGCTGGGGAGACAGATAAAGAGAACCTCTCGTGTTCTTTTCATCCTGACAGCCCCCCTTTTTCACGCCACTGTAATATAATCTCGTTTAAATTAAAATGAAACCCTCACACTTAATTGCTTTTCTGACAGAGGTGGTCTGGGTTTTAAATAGACTGCAGCTTGCCAGGACTGTGACAGATGATGTGTTGGGCAGCTTTGGAGGGAAAGGCTCCAGTCGGACAGGGGAACCATCTGCTGGTGACTGCAGCATAGGGACAGCAGTCAGGGCCACACTTATGGGATGGTACTTCCATACTGCTTACGAGGCTCTTGCATCTGACTGAGTGGTGTCTGGGCCACAGCAGCAGAGCAGGCTGGGAGAGGGAGCTGGCAGCAGCAGACTCTCCAGGGTTGAGGGACAGACAGCTTGGCTCTTACTGATGCCTCCACTTTACACACTCAAGTGTTCTCTTTGATTGGCTACAGTATTCAAGGCTTTTTTGGTGATTGGCTATAGCCTTCAAACCTTTTTTTTGTGATTGGCTACAGCATTTAAGACTTCTTTGTGATTGGCTACAGCATTCAAGCCTTCTTTGTGATTGGCCACAAACAAACAGCCTACATTCATTTGCTCTAGTGGCGTAGCCTGTCACAGCCTGCACAGATGATGTCATTTAGCACTGATACACATCCCCTGCTCTGGCACTGACTAGCAGGCCTGTAGGATCATAAAGCAGCAGCCCTTACTGCCCTCTTGGGAGGCGTTTCCCTGGCCTCGAGTGGAGGCCAAGTTACCATGGAGAATACCATCCTGAGCCCAGCGCTCGTTCTGGACGATTAGGAGGAATAAATCTGGAGGGGGAACAATAGCAGGAGTGAATCACATCCTTAATCCCTCTTAGTCTGTGCAAGCAGGGGAGTGGAGACGTTCACTGCTGCTGTCACTGCTAGTTACTGGGCCAGGGCCCAATGCCTCCTGGATAAATACCCAAATTAAGGGACTCACTTTACCCTTCAAAGAGCTGGCCTGGCTAATAGCAAGCTAGCGACTGGCTAGTGCCTCACCGGCTACTAGCTTTACTTAGCCTACCTATTCCAACCTTACCCAGCCTCCCTCTTCCAGCCTCCCTCTCCCAGCCTCCCTCTCCCAGCCTGACCCAGCCTCCCTCTCCCAGCCTCCCTCTCCCTGCATCACTCAGCCTCCCTCTCCCTGCATCACTCAGCCTCCCTCTCTCTGCATCACCCAGCCTCCCTCTCCCTGCCTCACCCAGCCTCCCTCTCCCTGCCTCACCCAGCCTCCCTCTCCCTGCATCACCCAGCCTCCCTCTCCCTGCATCACCCACCCAGCCTCCCTCTCCCTGCCTCACCCAGCCTCCCTCCCCCCCTGCCTCACGCAGCCTCCCTCTCCCTGCCTCACCCAGCCTCCCTCTCCCTGCATCACAGAGGCTCCCTCTCCCTGCATCACCCACCCAGCCTCCCTCTCCCTGTATCACTCAGCCTCACTCAGCCTCCCTCTGACCGCATCACCCAGCCTCTCTCTCCATACCTCACCCAGCCTCCTTCTCCCTGCCTTATCTAGCCAGTGCGCTCTCACTCTTTTCCGACCTCTCTGTCTTAATCACATTCTAAGCCTTTCCTTCTTCTTCTCTCCCTCCCTCCTTCCCTCATCCTGTTCTTTAAAGTCTACAGATAGGGCTGTGTGTTTAGGACAGCAGAGCAGGTCTAGAGAGAGCTGAATAAGACTGCTATTTTAAGGGCCTCCTGGTTGGTTGGTGGTTATCTTAGGATTGGTTGGTTAATGAGGAACAGGAAAGGCAGGGTTAGGATTGGCTGTTGATGAGGATCAGTAAAGGAAGGGTTAGGATTGGCTGGTTGATGAGGAACAGTAAAGAAAGGGTTAGGATTGGCTGGTTGGAACAGTAAAGAAAGCCGTTGTCTTGTGATTGCCTGGAGCATAAATGTGAGAAAAAGCCTTTTCTCATTCGACCCAGGGGTGTGTGGAAAATGCACTGGAAAACACATACAAAGAACAAACACACACACACACATACACTCACACACACACACACACACATACACTCACACACACACACATGTACACAAAACACACACACACACACACTCACACACACACACACACACACTCTCACACACACACTCACACACACTCACACACACATGAATGCACACACACACACACAAACACACACTCACACACACATAAATGCACACACACACGCACGTACGCACGCACACGCACACACACACACAACCACCCACACGCACATGAATGCGCACACACACGCACGTGTACACACACACACACACACACACACACACACACATGAATGCATACTGGGCAGCCACAGTAAGAGTTCCACTCCACAGAAAGCTCCAGTAACTTGCCACATTATTTGCTTTTGAAAGCAGGATAATCCTACAATCCCCACAGTAATCTGGGTAAATTTCAGATTATTCTGTATCAACATACACCAAAATAGGCTTCAGTGCTCTCCCCAGTCATAGTGCTCTACAGCAGCATTGGGTACAGCAGTCCTTTGTATTCTACAGATATCTGTGTTGTCAGAAGATAGCACTAACAACAGTGTGATTGTGTGGGAGAGACCTTGTGGTGAACACAATTGGAATAACTAGGGATATCACATATCTTAATATTAACAAGCAGTAATAACTAGGAATATCATGTATCATGATATTAACCAGTAGGAATAACTTGGAATATCTAGCCGTGTATAGACTAGCCAACTATCTAGCCGTGTGTAGACTAGCTAGCTATCTAGCCCTGTGTAGACTAGCTAGCTATCTAGCCGTGTGTAGACTAGCTAGCTATCTAGCCCTGTATTGAGTAGCTAGCTATCTAGCCCTGTATTGACTAGCTAGCTATCTAGCCCTGTGTAGACTAGCTAGCTATCTAGCCCTGTATTGACTCGCTAGCTATCTAGCCCTGTATAAACAAATTTGCTATCTAGCCCTGTATTGACTCGCTAGCTATCTAGCCCTGTATTGACTAGCTAGCTATCTAGCCCTGTATTGACTCGCTAGCAATCTAGTCCTGTATTGACTAGCTAGCAATCTAGCCCTGTATACACAAATTTGCCATCTAGCCCTGTATTGACTCGCTAGCTATCTAGCCCTGTATTGACTCGCACGCTATCTAGCCCTGTATTGACTTGCAAGCTATCTAGCCCTGTATAGAGCAGTGAAACTAGTTATCTCATGCAAGAATCAAGGCAGTGCTCTAGCCCAGGGAACATCATTAAAACATTCACTCAGACCTCGTAGCTGGGAGGACACTGAATAATAACGATGAATGTGAATGCTAACAGGGTGTAGCACATACACATGTGAGTTCCAAACCGCTGTCTGAATACAAAGCAATCGGTCTGCTCAAATCTTAATGAAGCGAAGCTTGCAGGGAATCAGAGAGTGGAGGAATGATGAAAGCGGTTGTGTTTGAGAGCGAGAGGCTGCAGGAGGCCATTAAGAGTATCTCCCAGGGCCACACCATGAGCACAGGGACCTGGAGTTATGGCCTCCATCTGGCTCTCTCTGTAAAGGAAAACCAAGTCACTCTATAAAACGGAGACAATTCATGAAGCCAATCTCTCTCGGGAGAAGCTTAGGTCTTCAAATTCTTTTTCCAGGCCCTATACAATCTGTGTCAAGGTTTCTTTGTCACTTTCCCATTGAGCTGTTGTTGGGTTCAAGGCCCAGGAAAGGGATTTATTATCAAAACACTGGGTTGTCTCCTGCTGAAGCTGAATTTGATGTCTGTGGGGTAAACCAACTGCTACTCTGCTGACATGCCATGATGTTTATGAGTCTGTGACAATGAGTGTGTATGCAAGTAAGAAATAATATATGCCTGCTATAATGCAGTAATCGCAGTTCAGTTTGCAGTGAGCAGGAAAGGTTGGGGGAGGGAGGGAGGTGTGGGCAGTTGTAATTCTTATTCAAAGCAAGAAATCGTTTGTTTCCTCTGACAATGTTTAGCAAACCTTTAATCACAATAGTTCATCTTGCATGAGCAAACTGTTTGTGATAGAGTACCACAAAATAAAAGAGATGTCAGTTATGTTTATTAACATTGGAAATAAGAGCAATTATTGTTCTATATTATAGCTTTAGTTGTTCCTGGAATATCTTGATTAGACAATTACCCCACAACGTTGGAGGCAACTTTGATGAATATGTATACTAAAATGCTCCTGAGCTGTTAGATGTAATCTGGGGTAATTGCTATCTTGACGGACAACCTCTGTCTTTCAGCTGCAATCAGCCAGACAGGGAGGGATTTCCTCTGACAAGACTGGTTTCACTAATAGCATGATAATTATCTCTATATTGATTTCAGGTTAGCAAAGCAGAAACATCACAGCCATACTGGTTTAAGATGCACTGACAGAAATCAATGTGAAGTCAATAGGAAATCATCAGGTTGATTGCTGATTGTTAAGATATTGGAAATCAATATTTAAAAATCAAGTATTCACTGTACATTCATACATTACCAACAACCAAAAGTGTTTCTCAAAAACATATCAATTTGAAATGCATTTAAACAACATCTGCCATCGATTTAAGAAATATTGGGAACTGGCAAGGGCAGGTCGAAAGTTAAAGTATAAAGTATAATCAAGTATAAACAAGAAGAAGTTCAATGAAAGACACTTTCTCTCTCTTGACCAGGACATTAAAGGAGGATTTAGATAGAGGCTGAGTCCTCTGTGCTTGAGGGCCTGTGAAGATGACTCAATAGGTTTGCACTTATCTGCACCAGTTAGAGGAGAGCTGCTGCCAGGCACACAATACACATCATTTACTAGCATTCTTTGTTTTCTGTGCTTTCAGGGTTAAACCTACCTGGGTCAGATAAGATGGCGTCTGTCTTGGGCACAAACTGGTCACAGCGAAGGCCGTGGTAACCCTCTTTACATCTGCAAATCAAAAGAACAACAGGTAGCACTTCTGTGTAGTGGAAGCAAAATCATCATGTTATATAAGAATTACATTATTGTGTAAATGGTTTCAAAAAGACAAACGTTAATTATGGTTAACATGACCATAGTTAAACCAAGGAGGAGGAGAGAGAGAGGAGAAGGAGAAAGACTGAATAAGCAGAACTATAGCAGTTTTAGGGGGCACAGCCAACACTACAGAATGAGGAAGAGTAAGCATTGAAGGGAGGGATAGATACAGACAGGGATAGAGATAGAGTAGGATAGGCTGGCCAGCCCTGGGGCTGCAGCCCAGTGTCTGCAGCCCAGTGTCTGCAGCTCTGTGTCTGCAGCCCAGTGTCTGCAGCCCTGTGTCTGCAGACCAACATCTGCAGCTTCGCATCTGCAGCCCTGTGTCTGCAGCTGAGAGCTCTGTAATATCAGAAGAAAAGTAGGCCAGCCCCGCATCTGCAGCTCAGTGTCTGCAGCCTGTGTCTGCAGCCCTGTGTCTGCAGCCCTGTGTCTGCAGTCCTGTGTCTGCAGCTTCGTGTCTGCAGCCCTGTGTCTGCAGCTGAGAGCTCTGTAATGTCAGAAGAGAAGTAGACCAGCCCAATGTCTGCAGCTCAGTGTCTGCAGCTCAGTGTCTGCAGCCCTGTATCTGCAGCCCTGTGTCTGCAGCCCTGTGTCTGCAGCCCCGCATCCGCAGCTGATAGCTCTGTAATGTCAGGTCCCTGAGGACCTGGATACACTGGGAGGGAGAACACTTGGTTTTCCTTTCACATAGAGAGTCTCAAGCAAGCGCTGCGTTCCTGCAAGAGCTTATAGCAGACAGCAGAGCTCCCAAGGCGCTCTGTCAGGTTATTTGATGCTTTTCTACCGAGCCCTTGTGGATCATGCTTGTTCCAGTCCCACCACCTTTTGTCAAATAAATCAAACTTTCTGATTTATGAATGCTGTTCTTTCTTCTGCCTGAGCTGGTTTTCATGTGGCCCCTGTACCTCAGTCATAGCAGCCTCAAGGTGTGCTAAAAGCATTTTCATTTTTAGTTTTGATTGATGCTGGAGCCAAACACTCACACACTCATACACTCAAATTCATAATCTATCAACACATGTGATCTGGTCAGATCTATGCTAAAAAGGAACTGTTCACAACAAGTATTGTAGGTTTGTCATAAGCGCTTAGCCGTCAACAGTATAGATCTACTAAAAGATCTACAACTGTAAGAGGTTCAGGCAAACCTAGTAGTGACAGAGCACACTCACACTGGGATCAGAGAGTCTGGGGTATATTTGATCTTCTGTGTGAGTAAGTGTTGGTAAATATATCTTTGTGCTCTGGCCAGCTTCCTGCATCACTCAATCATGTGCAGGAACAGGAGGGTAAATACAAGCGTTTTCCAAGTAAACGCGGATATTTGAAAATTACATAACCTTGCTGTGCTGTTGGGCAGTGTGTTCACCTCGCACAGCACATGCATAGTGTTCTTGGAAAAACACACTTGGCAATGCAAGGACAAACAGTAGCTATCCATTAATTAGCAATTTCATGCAAGGTTTTACTGTAACAGAAATGATCAACTTATTAACACACTATTTTAACCAGCAAACACACAGCAGGATGACCAGGATGCCTGTGGCTCTGTGTCAGGAAGCAGCACTGAGTGGAACTCAGCATGAGGAGGCGTTTCAGTCTGGGACTGTTCTCCTCCGGTCACACCTTCCCACCCCTCGTATCTGCTGATGCCTCGTTAGCATTCTGACTCACAACCCACTAGCAGAACGTCTGGCTGTCTATCGCTTTATCTTCAGCTTCCTGCTTTGCTGTTTGTCTTCTTCTCTATCTCTGCCGTCTCCTCACTGTGTCTGGGAGCAACCCAGACACCCTTCAGTGAGATGCAAACAATGCTTTGTAGACAAATGTGTTTGTTCAAATGTGGAGATGAGTGCTTCAATGTAGGTTAAACAATGAAATAATGAGCCTGTGTGAGTGTGATGACAGAGTGGAGATACTGTGACTGAATTTAGGCTTGTGTCTGTGCTGTGCATGTTTGAGAAAGTGTGTGAATGTGTAGGTGAGTCCAGGTGTGTGTGGGAGTGTTAGCTTGTCACATGGCAGTGCAACCTCTAGAAGGGCACATTGTTGAGAGAGCTCAGTTACAATGTGTGTCATTGTGTGGCTACGTGTGTGAGTATGAAAACATGTTGTGTATTTATGAATTTATGTGTGTGTGTGTGTGTATCTGACTGATGAATGTGTATGCATGTATGTGTTTGTACAATTGTCAGCACATCTCAGAAGCCTTCTCCTGCACACAGCTCTGTCTGGCTTTAGCAGTAGGGAGCAGGGCTGGGGAACACAAATACAACTACCGCTACTAGTTAATTAGTGGAAGAAAATGTCAGATGGTTTATGAGGGCAGGGAGAGGAGGAGGAGAAGCAGAGAGAGGAGCAGACACAGGAGCAGACACAGGAGCAGACAGAGGAGGAGCACAGAGAGGAGCAGAGAGAAGAGGAGGTGCAGGATGATGTTCAGGCCATTCCTCCCTCCTTTCTCTCTCCCCTCCCCTCCCTCTCCCCTACCATCAACACCCAGCCATGCAGCAGCTGTGACTGATGTCGACCACAGCATGCTGCTGCATCATGTGACGTGCCTGTGAAGGACTCTGGGTATAAATAGCACAGTGTAGGAGGCTAACCATAACAGCTGATCTAGAGTCAGCTGTGGAAAATGATCTGGGGCATCTGTCTGAGCCAAACTGATCTGGGGCATCTGTCTGAGCCAAACTGATCTGGGGCCTGCGGTGGAGAGGGCTGCTGATATCAGTTTTGAACTCAGCAGTCTCTTGTTTTCAGATGTTGTTTTCTGACAGCAAACTACAATCACATGTAAATACAATGTGGCTCTTTTCCTCTTAGTAACCCTAAGAGAAACTACAATACCCATTCTCCACTGCTGCTCTCCACCAGCTCTCTTCCTGTCTCCACCAGCTCTCTCCCTGTTTCTCCCAGGTCTCTTCCTGTCTCCAACAGCTCTCTTCCTGTTTCTCCCAGGTCTCTTCCTGTTTCCCCCAGCTCTCTTCCTGTCTCCACCAGCTCTCTTCCTGTCTCCACCAGCTCTCTTCCTGTCTCCACCAGCTCTCTTCCTGTTTCTCCCAGGTCTCTTCCTGTCTCCCCCAGTGTGAGACAGGGAGAGACATGTCTCTGATGGTTATTGATGGGCATGGGGGGAGACTAGGGAGACAAGAGCTGTCTCCTCACTCTAGGCGTGTTGCTGGATAAAAGAAACGATGTTGTCAAAGAGAAGACTCTCCTGCATCATTTCTTAAACCATACATATTCATATCTGCATTCTGCAGGAGAAAGTATCTGAACAGATATTTGTTATTCTTGACAGACTTTGATTGATGTCTGCTTCTGTTTGTGAGCAGAGAACAGAAGTATGTGATCTGTATGAGAACACATTTGGTAATTTGGGGAAGGAAGACAATGGAAAAGTGTCAAATTAAACTACCAAAAACATTTCTTAAGAATTCCTTAACGTCATCGTGATGCCAAGGGAACCACAGCCTCAACCAGTCCTGCCTCAACCAGCCCTGCCTCCTCCAGCCCTGCCTCAACCAGCCCTGCCTCCTCCAGCCCTGCCTCCTCCAGCCCTGCCTCCTCCAGTCCTGCCTCAACCAGCCCTGCCTCAACCAGCCCTGCCTCCTCCAGCCCTGCCTCCTCCAGCCCTGCCTTAACCAGCCTCCTCCAGCCCTGCCTCTTCCAGCCCTGCCTCCTCCAGCCCTGCCTCCTCCAGCCCTGCCTCTTCCAGCCCTGCCTCCTCCAGCCCTGCCTCCTCCAGCCCTGCCTCCTCTAGCCCTACCTCAACTCACCCAGCCTCAATCAGCCCAGCCTCACCCAGCCTCAATCAGCCCAGCCTCACCCAGCCTCAACCAGCCACGCCTCAACTCACCCAGCCTCAATCAGCCCAGCCTCACCCAGCCTCACCCAGCCTCAACCAGCCACGCCTCACCCAGCTCAGCCTACAATTACAATTTGGCAGGATGGCCTCTGTTTGCATACATGTGGACTGTAGCCAGGCAATAGAAGAGGCTGTTTTAGGGCAGAAGGAACATTCTCTCCCACCTCAAGGATAAGGGCTGATCTGGCCACTGCTTGGTCATGTTCCCAGCCCACACACACACACACACACACACACACACACACAGAGAATCATGCACAGAGACTCAGAAGTCATCCGGAGGCATTATGTTCTAATTCCATCTCTACGCAAATGCGCATGAAGAATGATGCATAGTTTGGTCATCGCACACTCACACATACACACTCACACACAAACTCTTTCGCACACACGGAGAGTGGGGGATCTGAGTTTTCACAGAGATAATCCACTGCAGACTGTGAGCTGTGACTGGTCTCAGAGGTGTTTAACAGCTTATCCTCTCATATCATTTACATGCCCCTTCAGCACTAGCAACCAATGATAAAATAATTCACTTATACTCCACCATCACACCCGCCCTGTCCTCTGCATATAGACACTGCTTTAATACAAGCTATTTTAATCAGGTCCTTTGCCAGTATTAATAAAGCCATTTTATGAAAGTGTTCAAGTTCCCCCATTAATAAGTCATATTAAACTCTGTCAGACAGACAGAGCATAGGCACACTAACAACACAAGGCTACTCATGTGATTGGTGGCTTTACTTCCTAGTCTGCAGAGCAGTAAGCTTTCTGTCTCACGTGCACGCTCATGCTCACACGCACACATTCAAGCCCGCACACATTGACTCATTGGTGACTTTTCAATGTTTGAACTTCGCACATTTTATTAGGTATTGGGGGAAATGTTTCGAAAGTGAATATTATGGGGTAGATAATATTGCTGAGTTTATTGTAAAAACATAAGACGTTTTAAAGTAAACAATTTAGAAGTATACACATATATACTGTGTCAACCTTTTCTTATCTAGGCAGCAGACACATTTCTAGTGGTAATCTTAACCTCTGCTGCATCATAATTACTTGCATCACGTCTTTGGCTTTGTGATCACAGTCTCTCTCTCCCTCAGGGAGATCAAAAGAATATTCAGAATTTAATGAGATTAACATCCTTAGGAACTGAATATGGTTGCTAGGTTACGTCAGGTGTTGTTTAAGGGTGGGGAACCTAAGGGGGTGTACTGTAACCTGATGGTGCTATGGCAACAGGGCTTTTCTATCCCTGGGGCTCATTAAACCAGCAGGAAACTGAATACTGAACATTACTGAACACCTTAAATGTGACAGAAGCCAGCTTTGGGAGCAGGGATGGGATGTCAGGTGGCTGTTGACACACATGCTAGTAGAGATCTAGTTCAGCATGAGCAAGCCTCACCCTGACCCTGACACATTTAAATTGGATCCTAAAGAGCCTGTCAGATCTGTAAGGGACATTTCAACAGTAATATCTGAGGAATAGACCAGGAAACGGACGTTGCTTTCAACACAAGAAGAGTATGATCATCACCCAACAGGGTCCCCAGTCCCACCACACATACACATTCCCACACCCATACACACTCCCCCCCCCACACACACACTCCCATACACACTCCCCCCCCACACACACCCATACATACTCCCACACACACACAGACACACACACACATACATACTCCCACACACACACACCCCACACATACACACCCCACACATACACACTCCCATACACACCCCAATTACACACACACATACACACATACGCACACTACCCCCCCCCCACACTCCCACACCCCCCATAAGTGGTATGTGTTGTGGCACATTGTTATGTATCACAAGATTCCAGTTTAAAACAAGTAGTGTCCTCAGAAGTGGACATGACTGGACATCTAGTTTGTGTAAGTCTGAGTGCAGTAACATCCAGCTGAGCTGTGCTTGCCTGTTCCAAGGGTAATTATAGCACCAGGGGTCACAGTTATTGTGCTCAGAGCACATGCTTCATGAGCCAATATGTCTTTGCTTCTGTTGGAAGGGAAAAGCTGGGCTTAAACAGCAAATTGAGGTGAATTAAATTAGAATTAAATCAATAGCAATTCACAGCTGTCCCAAGGTTAACAAAAACCCCTTTATTCCTGAAACATTCACACGTAGAAAAATCTGTAAATATTGGTGTATTTACAGAGACGGTAGTAAATATACATCACTGCCCAGAAAGGACACATAAATCTATAACTGTCTGTTAGAGTGAAACTGTTGGGCTATTTCTAAAGCGCAATTCTCTTCCAATTAACTACCTAACTTTGCAACCCTGACTCATTTTTCATTTCCAAATGTGAAATCCATTCTCTAAATCTTTCAGAGGATTTTTGCTTTTCTCATCCAAAGCAATATTTTTTTGTTTTTGTTTGTTTGGATGGGAGCCATGTTGGCTTGCTGTTATCTCCGCCTCACCGAAGTTCAGCAGAAAGTAGGTCCTAGACACTTGGACTTATTTCAAACATGCCTTTCACTTTATTATTATAAAGATTAACTTGTATTTAATTAGAATTTAGGTCTCTGTCTCTCAGTCTGTCTTTTCTAAACTAGTTTGTGTTTTCATTACAACAAAAAAGTAGGCATAATAATTCACCAACATGGTGAACACACAAACCACAACATGGTTAATTAGTAGCATGGTTCCATGGTTTGTGTGTGTGCGTGTGTGTGGTTGGATAGATGCTGTGTGTGTGCGTGTGGTTGGATGGTTGGTGTGTGTGCGTGTGTGTGTTTGGATAGTTGGTGTGTATGGTTGGATGGTGTGTGTAGTTGGATGGTTTCTGTGTGTATGGTTGGATGGTGTGTAGTTGGTTGGTTTGTGTGTGTGGCTGGATGGTTGGTGTGTATGGTTGGATGGTTTGTGTGTGTGTGTTAATTTGATGTGGATCTTCAAACATGAAGCACCACACAGTTAACTGTTTCCAGCATGGTTGTTCTAGCTGTACGCTCAAAGGGAGACATTTTACACTTTCATTACTTTCATCACTTACACTTTTTAAAAATGGTTAAAATAGTGAGATGTTCGGCTAAGATTTAGTTGCACCATGACCAATCAGCTCCCACAAAGACAGGAAGGAGAGAAGGGTGATTATTTTCACTGGTGTTGAAATATGCATTCATTTCCCTTGGTCTGCAGTCTCCTGTTGATGACATATCAGCAGTCTCCTGTTGATGACATGTATCTGCAGTCTCCTGTTGATGACATATCTGCTGTCTCCTGTTGATGACACACTTCTTGTAGCTGAGAAACAGTCCCAGCATGTCTCCAGTCAGTACTGAGTCTGGATGTCCTTTATCTCCTGCCGAGTGGAAGCAAGAGGTAAAGCTCCTAATTACCTTCTTATGCACTGCCAATCAGGTTTAGCATGTCCCAGCCCCCAGCTCACAACCCTGGAGTGTGTGTGCCTGGGGTCTAATCACTCCTGCCACAAGCAAAATGACACCGGGTCTGTGAAATCAAATCTGATTGCACTCGGTAAACATCCACGTTTCACGAGTACAGGGGAATAATCAAGATTGGTTTCAACTACGTGACCAGGGCCATTCCAGACATGCTCATGCGTGAGATTTCGGCATTACGGATCTCTGCTTGCTGAATACCAAACACAGGCCCTGCCTTCCTGCTCACTCCTTCTGCATGACTGAGGCCCCATCTTGAAGAGGCAGTCTTAATCACATTATGTCTGGCAGTGGTGGTGGATAACCTTCAGAGAGTTTATCCAACCTCCGCATCTAGCATTTCCATCCGCTTTTCCAACGTTTCAGAGTTTCACCCATGAGACGAATCTGACTGCTAAGCTTCCCACACAGTCCATTGGAAGAATGTAAAAACATAATGGAGGCCAGAGGCATCCTCTACCCCCTTGGAGGGTCAGGAGGCATCCCCTGCCCCCTTGAAGGGTCAGGAGAGGGTCACAGGGAGCACTCTTGACTTCCATTTATCACTCATCTCCATGTAACCTAATCTAATCTAAACTACTCTTTATAATCTGCTGTTCTGATGCCGGATGTCAGAAACACTTCTCACTGAGCAAGAACTCAAAGTGCATGCTACCTTAGAGACAGTTCCCTACTATTCAGCCATATGACTGTATTCCTTTGATGAGACCGATCATAAGGATAGTAATTCATCAGAGTGCAGTTCTCATTTCACAGTAGGCAGGCTGAACAGGTGGTGGGAAACATCAGGGTTTATCCAGTCTTTTTCTGAACATCCAGCATGGTGAAAATCCAGCATGGTGAACATCCAGCATGGTGAACATCCAGCATGGTGAACACCCAGCATGGTGAACATCCAGCATGGTGAACATCCAGCATGGTGAACATCCAGCATGGTGAACCTCCAGCATGGTAAACATCCAGCATGGTGAACATCCTTCATGGTGAACATCCAGCATGGTGAACATCCAGCATGCTGAACATCCAGCATGGTGAACACCCAGCATGGTGAAAATCCAGCATGGTGAACACCCAGCATGGTGAACATCCAAAAGGTTTCAACACTTCAAAGTTGTATCTGGACCAGATCACAGCCTTGACCACCAAGAAAGGCAATCCTGATCATCTTAACCAGCACATGGATGAACATGAGCACATGGATGAACATGAGCCACTCTTCCAGTTAAACGCCTCCCAGTCCTGACATCTCCTCCAGGACTCCAGTATCCTGGAGGAGAAAGCCAGCAGAAAGGGCAGTCCTCGTTAGTGATGGCGAGGTGGAAATGAGTCACCAGTCACATGGGCTCTGCTGTGCCCTCTGCTTCTACACCACAGACCAGAACAAGGCTCCAGCTGCCAGATGACATTTATAACCGAGCACTTTACGACTTACATCTCTACTCAAGAAGATGTAAAAGAGCAACGTGCTCATGCAGCAGGTGGGGACAGGCAGACTGTTCCGGTGTTCTGACAGTTTTTGCTACCTTATCAGATTTAGCTACCATCGTGCATGCTGGGCCACCCTAACCTTTACCTTGCAGTAGCGCAGACGGCTTGAAGCTTGTTCTACTGGCCAGGTGCTCACCCCCCACCTGCTGCAGCATGGCCTCTTCAGAACTGCAGCATTTATTTTGTCACGAGAGGAAGACATTGATAAAACCTCAAAAGTACTGTGTTGTGTTTAAATATTGTGTGTACAGTGCATCATATGGTATGGGGCACTGACAAACAACCATACTGAGTCATTCAGAAACAAACAATGAATGGGTTGAAAGCCATCTGTAATTTCGGTCATAAAACAAAAGATGCTGTAACTTCACTGTAGGATCACTGATAACACCCCTCTTTAAAGGTGGTTTAACACAGCTACCAACCAGCCCAACGCTCTTGAACAGAGCTTCATTATCCACTAGATCTAAACAAACAAATACAACCCAAGTAAATACAGTGAGGAGGCCCAGATCAAAACAGAAAAGCCAGGACGAAAATATAAAAAAAGGCTAATTTGGCATAACTTGCCTTCTAGATTAATGCCTGGCGGCTTTGCTCAAACCTCCTGCCTAATGATGTTGTCTGACCCTAGCTAGGTCTGATGAAATAACAGATGCAGCTACGCTTTGAAACGAAGTACGAGCCAAACAACACTAACCCTAAAACTAACCTAACACACCCTCTCAACACACCCTTACCCAACACACCCTCTCAACACACCCTAATCCAACACACCCTCTCAACACACCCTAACCCAACACACCCTAACCCAACACACCCTAACCCTAACACACCCTCTCAACACACCCTAACCCAACACACCCTAAACCAACACACCCTAACCCTAACACACCCTCCCAACATATCCTAACCCAACACACCCTAACCCAACACACCCTCCCAACACACCCTAACCCAACACACCCTCTCAACACACCCTCCCAACACACCCTAACCCAACACACCCTCCCAACACACCCTAACCCAACACACCCTCTCAACACACCCTAACCCAACACACCCTCCCAACACACCCTAACCCAACACACCCTAACCCAACACACCCTCCCACCACAACCTAACCTAACACACCTAATTTAAGAGTTTTTGAGCCCTTTGTTTTGATCAGATCAAAAAACGATTTACATTCATAAACTTCCATACAGTATTTGATCAAACTACTACTAAAGATTCCACAAAACACCTCACAGGGAGAACAAATGTTTTGCAAGTGAAAATATAATCACCGATCCTTGAGGAAACAGCCAAATGATTTTTGTTCATGTTGATTATTCTGTGAAATTGCATGGAGGCCGTAGCTGTTCCAAATCTCTGAGAGATGAATCTGTTTAACATCTGACAGAGCAGCAAGAACATCCTTTACCTGGTTGCCTTGGTGATTTGCACTGCTCTACTCTATCTCATGGGTCTGTCTCCACATCTCTCACTATGACACACACAGACACACATTACAAGTACACACACAGAAACACACACCTGTGTATACTGTCAGATTCTAATCCCTCCCTCCCTGTGTCCCCAATCATCATGGACACAGGTGTCCCTGTCACACTCCATCACATTGATCGTATTGATCCCCTCAGCAGACTGAGCATGAGAAAGCAGGGACAGACATCACCATCGCAGTGTGGTAGTGCTGTAGCATGAAAACACAGGGCAGACATCACCATCGCAGTGTGGTAGTGCTGTAGCATGAAAACACAGGACAGACATCACCATCGCAGTGTGGTAGTGCTCGATAGAGGAGCAATGGCCTATGGCTCCTCCCCCTCATATGGCTTCTCCCCCTCCTAAGGCTCCTTCCTCTCCTATGGCTCCTCCCCCTCCTACGGCTCCTCCCCCTCCTAAGGCTCCTTCCTCTCCTATGGCCCCTCCCCCTCCTATAGCTCCTCCCCCTCCTAAGGCTCCTTCCTCTGTTTAACATCTGACAGAGCAGCAAGAACATCCTTTACCTGGTTGCCTTGGTGATTTGCACTGCTCTACTCTATCTCATGGGTCTGTCTCCACATCTCTCACTATGACACACACCCGACAACCATTACAAGTACACAACACAGAAAACAACACACCTGTGGTAATACTGTCAGATTCTAAATGCCCTCCAATCCCTGTGTCCCCAATCATCATGGACACAGGTGTCCCTGTCACACTCCATCACATTGATCGTATTGATCCCCTCAGCAGACTGAGCATGAGAAAGCAGGGACAGACATCCCCATCGCAGTGTGGTAGTGCTGTAGCATGAAAACACAGGACAGACATCACCATCACAGTGTGGTAGTGCTGTAGCATGAAAACATAGGACAGACATCACCATCACAGTGTGGTAGTGCTGTAGCATGAAAACATAGGACAGACATCACCATCGCAGTGTGGTAGTGCTGTAGCATGAAAACACAGGACAGACATCCCCATCGCAGTGTGGTAGTGCTGTAGCATGAGAAAGCAGGGACACACATCACCATCGCAGTGTGGTAGTGCTGTAGCATGAAAACACAGGACAGACATCACCATCACAGTGTGGTAGTGCTGTAGCATGAGAAAGCAGGGACAAACATCACCATCGCAGTGTGGTAGTGCTGTAGCATGAAAACACAGGACAGACATCACCATCACAGTGTGGTAGTGCTGTAGCATGAGAAAGCAGGGACAAACATCACCATCGCAGTGTGGTAGTGCTGTAGCATGTGAAAGCAGGGACAGACATCACCATCGCAGTGTGGTAGTGCTCGATAGAGGAGCAATGGCCTATGGCTCCTCCCCTTCATATGGCTTCTCCCCCTCCTAAGGCTCCTTCCTCTCCTATGGCCCCTCCCCCTCCTATAGCTCCTCCCCCTCCCAAGGCTCCTTCCTCTACTATGGCTCCTCCCCCTCCAATGGCTCCTCCCCTTTCGTAGTTACTGTTGGCATACATCTCTCTGTCAGATTTGCTGCTTAATGACACCAACAACCACCACAACAAAAGCAACATCAACACAGAAATCATGGAGATGATCTGAGCTCAGAGACAATCAGTAACTGTGAGTGAATGTATTAATGCTCATGAGTATTTAGTGAATTTGCATATACATATATAATATTAATACACGGTAATATATAATATAATATTGACTGAGTTTTGCAAATGGAGAATATTTGTAGATGTGATGTTTTTTTATAGAAGGAGGAAACATTTCCATCAGTGATGGAGGCTCGTTTTATTTGATTCTGTTCTGACTGTTTAAATTGTAACCCTGATGGCATGTTGGCTAGTCATCATTAAAGACTCACATTAAGGTCACTGCAGATCAAAAGGTTGTTAAAAAACATGCTATGATGATATACCTCCTCCTACCTCCTGTCCTGTGTGCATTACGATCCACAGCCTTCTGCAGGGGAAATGTAATCACCCCTGAGTTAATCCAGATAACTATGAGAGTAATGAGAGCAGAACACTATCTCTTAAACTGGTCATTTGTAGGCATTTAATTGTCCTGTTACGGCACAACTTCTCATTAATTGAATTGAGCATTTAACTTAATATTAGCTTCACACATATGTTTATAAGGCTCAATCATGTCTGAACTCAAGACCTTAGCAACTTCTATGTGACTTTAGGCCTTATGAAGGGCCACTGCCCCTGGCAGTATAAACAGGGCAGTATAGAGAGGGCAGTATGGAGGGGCAGTATAGAGAGGGCAGTATAGAGAGGGCAGTATGGAGGGGCAGTATGGAGGGGCAGTATAGAGAGGGCAGTATAGAGAGGGCAGTATGGAGGGGCAGTATGGAGGGGGCAGTATGGAGGGGGTGTACCTGTAAATAACGTAGCCACTCTACTATAATAACATAAACAATAGACAAAAGGGAGGAGAAGAAAGCTGTTACAATCACAATCATGTAATTTAGCTCTCGAACTCACTCACCGCAAGTCAGAGGAGAAGATAAGCATCAAATTAAATCAGGAACATAGATTGTCTATCTTTTCTATTAATTTTGGGTAGTGGCATATTCATGTTTTATCTACCCACCCTAAGCTGAGACCTTCACACAGCTTACTTCTGATTCCTATAAGCTCTGATAAACTTTGACTTTACAGTGAATGATCATTTTGCACTGAACACATCCTCTTCCAAGCCCAGGCAGTGTGCTAAAGTCTGGGCTTTCCTTGGCCCCTGAGAGGTTATCAGAAGGAGATATATTTAAAAATTATGTCTCCTGTCTAGACTCCCACGAACGGTTGGTAATGACAGTAACTTTTTTGTCAGAAGCCTCAGAACGTGAACAGGGAAACAGACACCAGACGGAACTGGACGATCATCTCCCCGTTACTCAGAACTTACTATGAAAGGTAGTAAATGCTGACTCAAAATGCCGTCATCGTGTTTATCTGATTGGAGGCGCAACATCTTCGCCTTGACACTTCATGTTCAATGCTGATTAAAAGCAGTTAAACAACACAAAACTAGAAAGAACTACAGACAGTGGAGTAATGCTGAAATGAAATGCAACAAAAGCAACCGTTTTCCCTAACCTTCTCTGACTGTGTGCAGGAGGAGAGGACTAGTCTGGGAGCCCCAGGAAGAGAGGACTAGTCTGGGAGCCCCAGGAGGAGAGGACTAGTCTGGGAGCCCCAGGAGGAGAGGACTAGTCTGGGAGCCCCAGGAGGAGAGGACTAGTCTGGGAGCCCCAGGAAGAGAGGACTAGTCTGGAGCCCCAGGAGGAGAGGACTAGTCTGGGAGGAGCCCAGGAAGGAGAGGACTAGTCTGGGAGCCCCAGAGGAGGAGAGGACTAGTCTGGGAGCCCCAGGAGGAGAGGACTAGTCGGGCCCCAGGAAGGAGAGGACTAGTCTGAGAGCCCCAGGAGGAGAGGACTAGTCTGGGAGCCCCAGGAAGAGAGGACTAGTCTGAGAGCCCCAGGAGGAGAGGACTAGTCTGGGAGCCCCGGGAAGAGAGGACTAGTCTGGGAGCCCCAGGAAGAGAGGACTAGTCTGAGAGCCTGAGAGCCCAGGAGGAGAGGACTAGTCTGGGAGCCCCAGGAGGAGAGGACTAGTCTGGGAGCCCCAGGAGGAGAGGACTAGTCTGGGAGCCCCAGGAAGAGAGGACTAGTCTGGGAGCCCCAGGAAGAGAGGACTAGTCTGGGAGCCCCAGGAGGAGAGGACTAGTCTGGGAGCCCCAGGAGGAGAGGACTAGTCTGGGAGCCCCAGGGGAGAGGAACTAGTCTGGGAGCCCCAGGAAGAGAGGACTAGTCTAGGAGAGCCCCCCTGGAGGAGGAGAGGACTAGTCTGGGGCCCAGGAAGAGAGGACTAGTCTGGGAGCCCAGGAAGAGAGGACTAGTTCTGGGAGGGCCCCGGAGGAGAGGACTAGCCTGGGAGCCCCAGGGAGAGGACTAGTCTGGGAGCCCCAGGAGAAGAGAGGACTAGTCTGGGAGCCCCAGGAAGAGAGGACTAGTCTGGGAGCCCAGGAAGGAGAGGACTAGCCTGGGAGCCCCAGGAGGAGAGGACTAGTCTGGGAGCCCCAGGAGGAGAGGACTAGTCTGGGAGCCCCAGGAGGAGAGGACTAGTTCTGGGAGCCCCAGGGAGAGGACTAGTCTGGGAGCCCCAGGAGGAAGGAGAGAGCCCCAGGGAGAGGACTAGTCTGGGAGCCCAATAAATTGACACTGTCAAATGCAGTGACAGTGTTCACCTTGTAATTTAAGTCTAATTTTCAAGTGCAGAAATGTATTCAGGAATTCTTATATTTTGCTGTGGATTTATGCACCCCCATTATGTGCTTGATGGATACATTTAGAATCCAATGATCAATCAGCCTTAATTATCCAGTCATTTCTATTTATACCGACTATCCACACATTGCAGTTGATTGATGAGCATCTCTGCTGCCAGTGAGCAGTGCAGCTCTGATGTTATTTTGATCTGCTTCCTCCAAATGTAATTTCAACTCATTGCAGGAGATCCACAGTGTGAGGAACAACTGGAATGTTAATAGTTCACATAATCACTTTACTCTAGGAAATAACAGTCTGCTCTCAGTTGCAACAAAGCCCTCTTTACCTGAGATGCAGTCCCTGCTTGCTGACTGGGAAAGGACGTCTTAACTGGGATATGAGTCACAACATGGAAGAGACACGTACCAGCTCTGGTTCTGTTTCTTGTCACAGTTGTCATTCTAAAACTGGTTCCCAAGTAGTTTTGCATCGCATTGGTAGGCTCTCCTCCACTCGCTTGTGGCAGATTAAGATAAACGTCAGCCTGGCTGTCTGGATTCCCTGAGGCAACATTCTCATCTCTGTCCTGGTCTGACAGACCAGAGGCTATGGAGGAGCATTCTTCTCTTAAAGAGGGCTGTCTCCTTTTGAAGGCTGTCTCCTATAGCGGGCTGTCTCCTTTTGATGGCTGTCTCCTATAGAGGGCTGTCTCCTTTTGAAGGCTGTCTCCTATAGAGGGCTGTCTCCGTTTGAAGGCTGTCTCCTGTAGAGGGCTGTCTCATTTTGAAGGCTGTCTCCTATAGAGGGCTGTCTCCTTTTGAAGGCTGTCTCCTTTTGAAGGCTGTCTCCTATAGAGGGCTGTCTCCTATAGAGCTATCTTCTGTTGAATGCTGTCTCCTTGTATTGACTTTAAGGAGGTCTGTCCAGGAACTGATCCTCTGTGGTTGAGGAAAGACATTATACCATATAATGCAACAAAATGTTTCAGTTTCTTGTGGCTAAGAAGAGGTGTCACATGAAAAACACAACAATAGGGATGCAGAGGACTCAGAGTTGGGGGTTTTCTTCAAAGTTTTTAGATTCTTAAGAGAGAGAGAGTGAGAGGAGGAGAGTAAATGTGTAAAGGGTAACCTTGTGGACCATGCAGATTTATAGTCAGGATAAGGATCTTCTCCTTTCCTCCACGCCTCCTGCTGGGTATTGATCTGTTCCTCACATGGCTGTAATGGAGGACACTAGTGCTAATGGTGGGTGATAAAGCAAGTCCTAGACCCAATCAAATCACTTCATCTCACCACTGCATCAACTGTAGGACTGGATGTTTGTGAACACACCGACTGCTGCTGCAGTAAGGCAGAGCAGGAGGTCTCCATTTTTATAGGCAAACATAAATATGACGAGTTATTTTATAGTCTTCATTGTGACAATGACAATGTGCAAGCGTTTTAGCTCACAGAAAAACAATAGCGAGTATTTTCTTTTGCGCTCTCTTGAGAATGTGAGTGCTACACAGTGTGTGCTTTGACTCGAGTCTTAACTATGTCTCCTTGGGCAGTAGAAAGAGGCTGGTTTCATGTTTGTTTACCATGTCCCTGGGGAGTCTTTGTAAAATGGCAGAGGAGAAAAATCTCATTAGCATTTATTATGTCACTTCTAACCTTTCACATTTCAACTAGTTTAACACGCAATTCTGTGCATGACTCGCCCAGGGTACTTCAGCTCTCAACTCTCATCTGAACACCTCTGGTCTCCTTCCAGTGTAACACACCTGGTCTCCTTCCAGTGTAACACACCTGGTCTCCTTCCAGTAGAACACCTCTAGTCTCCTTCCAGTGTAACACACCTGGTCTCCTTCCAGTGGAACAAACCTGGTCTCCTTCCAGTGTAACACACCTGGTCTCCTTCCAGTAGAACACCTCTAGTCTCCTTCCAGTGGAACACACCTGGTCTCCTTCCAGTGAAACACACTTGGTCTCCTTCCAGTGTAACACACCTGGTCTCCTTCCAGTAGAACACCTCTGGTCTCCTTCCAGCAGAACACACCTGGTCTCCTTCCAGTGTAACACACCTGGTCTCCTTCCAGTAGAACACATATGGGCTCCTTCCAGTGGAACACACCTGGTCTCCTTCCAGCAGAATATACCTGGTCTCCTTCCAGTGTAACACACCTGGTCTCCTTCCAGTGGAACACACCTGGTCTCCTTCCATTGAAACACACCTGGTCTCCTTCCAGTAGAACACATATGGGCTCCTTCCATTGAAACACAGATGTTCTCTTAACTTCCGCCCAGAACACATTTCCTTTCTGACCAGAGCTCAGTAAGATCAGTTAACTGCTGAAGTCTGCAAAAGCACTGTGTTCTGACAGGGGTACCACTGTGTCTGATCTGGTTTTCATGTTGAGGTGTTTGTTAAACTCTAGAATCAAATGGTTGCCTAGTACTGATAAACCTAAAAGCTAAACTGATTCATATAAGGTTCTATTGAAGATGAACAGTTCTCATTTTGAGTCCTTAAACTAGATCAGACCTTCTTTCAAAGCCAATTCTGAAAAATCTGAATTCAAGCAGCGTAGAAACGTTTTTTTCTGACTGTAAATTGAAAGGATTTCACTCCTACAATGAAACAAAAGTAATTGTCATTTGTTGGCAGAGTCAAAGCCCAATGATCAGGACATTTACAGTTTATCATCAGTTCTGTGTTGCAGAAATGCCCATATGGGTTTCCATCCAGAGCCAGAAGTTTTCTGGCACCCAGCTCACTAACTCGACAGATGGACGGAGACCAACAACAGCAGATCAGTCCAAAACACACACTCCATGTTTGTGTCTCTGTCACAAAACCCGGAATATCTGTTCAAACAGTACAAAACCAAGACACAAAACTTCCCCAAACTTTAAGTATTTATAGAAAGCACAGTCATTCTGCCACAGATTGCTGCTCTGCCTCACACTAGGAAGACATTTTGGGCAGGAGGCAGCCTCGTTTGCATTCATTTGCATATAATTAGCACATCAAACCTGGGGACTTGAAAGGGGGCCCTTGTCAAGATGCTTCGCATAATACTAATCTATCTTTCTCTCACACACTGTCTCCTGTTCTCAGGAAATGTCATGAAGGTTTGATGAAACGAACCATTATAAATGATGAACTTGTGTGTGTATGAAAGGATCAGGGTACTGTGGGATACAATTCCTGCAGCCAGTTTTATTTTCAAGCACATTAAATTCTCTCTAGATACTCTCTACACACATACATCTGTGCAAAGCTCAAGAATAAATCATTATAATGATATTAAGTGAATGTATGTTCTGGATTTGCAAGTGTTTAAAATGATATCAGTGATTGTATGTTCTGGATTTGCAAGCGTTTTAAAGCAAATGGATATGTATATGTATTGACTTTGATGTGTGTGAGTGTGTGTAAAGATAGTGTGGCGATGCTAATTTACTAGCTACAATAATGTCAGTTTAATTGTTTAATTTACTCAACTGAGCGTATTATGCAGGCTGATGCAAATCTGATTAACTCTCTGACTTGCATCAATTTGTGTTTATAAGGATCAATCGGAGTTAGACTCTGGTGGCTCAACATCACCATAGTCATAATAACAGTTTTGTTCTGTTGTATTTTCCAGAATGCAAGGATAAGACATCAACACAGACAGATCTCCTGCTCCACAGGCTGCCTGGGTCTATGGAATGGTTGGGTTTGTTGTAATTGCTACAGGGAGTTCTGGTTACAGATAATGTCTGTCAAAAAGGAAGTGATGACATTTTCTAATAGTTCCATGCTTTCATGTTGTAGACACAAAGGGGACCAAGCACCTCATAGCTGCTGTCAAATATAACAATTTGCTGTTTGAGAGACAGGATGAAGAGACAACCTGCAATTAGACATGACAGGTTCTGTCCATATTTCATCTGCCACAGAAGAGACAGGAAGAATGAGGGAGAAAGGAAGATAGAGAGAAATAGAGGAAGGGAGACAAAGAAGGAGAGAGTGCTGAGAGGAGAGAGGGAGAAAGAGAGATGGAGAATGGAGGAGAGGAGAGAGGTAGATGGAGAGGTGGGAGGACTGGTGGATGTAGAGAGCAGTGTTTGCAAGAGCAGAACTAACTTCCTCTCTCTATACAACCACAGCCAGCTGACAGTTCCTCCACAACATGTAATCAATGTCATTCTCGCCACTACGTCTGTAGAAGCATCAGTAATTTGCTTTCACTCCCACCACAATATGGACTGATTTCTTAAAATCTTGAAGATGTTTAATCCTAAACTACACTGTCTTCTCGTTCAAATCTTCCAGTTGCCACAGCACAGGTCTTGGTCCAAGCAAGCTGTTGGCTTGGCTGTTGTTGCCTGCTAGATAGGAGTCATTCTGGTTAAGAAGTGAACTCCATTAAATTTCCATTCAGATAGAAAGGCATGGAGGCGTTTTAGGCAGGATAGCCATTCTCATATGTGAAATATCTGGTGTTAACCAGGGCTACTCGTGTTTCAGAGTCAGGGTGGTAGTTTCTGGAGCTGCAGTGGTCTGGAGTGTTTCTGTCCAGACCTGTGCAGGTCAGTGCGTTCGTCCACACTGAAGCTCAGGAACACCCTGTTGCTCAGTCACAGAGAGAACTCTTGCTCCACCTACTTTTCTCTAATCTCTCATCTCTCCTTCCTCCTTCCTCCAACTCACTCTCCCTCCATCTCTCTCTTCCTGCACCTCTCTCTTCTACCATCTCTCCTTCCATCTCTCTCCATCTCTCCTTCCATCTCCCTCCATATTTTTTTCCATCTCTCTCCCTCCATCTCTCTCTCCCTCCATCTCTCTCCCTCCATCTCTCTCTCTCTCCATCTCTCTTCCTCCATCTTTCTCTTCGTCCAGCTCTCTCTCCCTTCATCTTTCTCCTCGTCCATCTCTCTCTCCCTCCATCTCTCTTCCTCCATCTTTCTCTTCGTCCAGCTCTCTCTCCCTCCATCTCTCTCCCTCCATCTTTCTCTTCGTCTATCTCTCTCTCCCTCCATCTCTCTTCCTCCATCTTTCTCCTCGTCCAGCTCTCTCTCCCGTCATCTTTCTCCTCGTCCAGCTCTCTCCCTTCATCCTGCCCTCCATAGTAGTGATGTTTTCTTGCTAGACCGCACCTGGGCTGCTGGTGATTGGGTTTGACTGCTCTGGCTGACGGAGAGCTGAGCTGAGCTAACTCTGTTTAATAGCATCTATCTTCTTTGATAATGTGACGTTTATTCCCAATCGCCCTCTTTGTTTGTGCAGTTTGCAATGATTAAGCGAGTCAGGTCCTGGGGCTGACAATTCCACTAGCTGAGAGGAAAACCAGCCATCGTCTCTGCTGCTCTCCCTTACTTCACTCAATTCAATTCAAATTCAATTCCGGGAGTGTTCCATTCTGCTATCAGAGCTAAGACTCCCGCCACAGAAACAAAACAAACTGCATCTATTAAAAGCAACACCTAGAAGAAAAACACAATAACAATTCAGAAAAAGAAGCAATCATGTTGGAGGCTTTTATGATGAAATATCCCACTGTTTAGTGCTGCTGTGTTGCAGGTTTTCACGCCTTCATGTTTGTCTCTCTCTGTCTGCTGTCATCCCCCTGCTATCCTAACCTCTGCTTCTCTCCACACACAGCATCCTTCAAACCACAGAATCTCTCCAGCTCTCTTTCTGTGTGTCTTCCTGCCTGTGCCTTCACGAAGGCCACTTATTCTGCAGGACACACACAGACACACAGCATCCTCCAGTGTTTTGCAGCATTTCTGATTTTAACAGCCCTCCACTTCAACCCCGCCCCTCCCAGCAGCCCCTGACTTCTCTCTGTCAAACAGACCCTCCAGAAGCAGCATGCTTCGGAGTTCAGGCACGGATGTTTAATCACACGGCTCTTCACTGTGTGTCCACTGTGGACATAACCCACTCCAACCACCAGCAGGGACACAGACCAGATGGTCCTCCTTCACAGCAGCTGAGACACCCAGGAAGGAGAGGCGAGGAGGGGGAAACTGCAGGGAGGCTGGAGGATAAGAGAGGCTGGAAGAGGGGTGAGGAGGAGGGGTGAGACTAAAGGAGAGGAGAAATTGGAGGAATGAGGCTGGAGGGGGGAGAGTCTGGAGAAGGGGAGAAGAGGATAGGATGAGGAGATAGGAAGAGAGGACATGAAGATAGGATGGGAGGAGGGGGCAGGAGGGGGAGGAGAGAGAAAAAAAGAAACAGAAAGAGAAGAGAGGAAAAGAGAGAAAGAGAGAGGGATGGGGAGGAGGGGAGGAGGGGCGAGTATGAAATAGTCAGGAGGAGGAGGAGGGAGGAAGGAGTGGGGAGGGGGGGAGGATGGAGAGGATGGAGACAAGAGATAGAGGATAGAGACAGAGAGATGGGGAGACAGGGAGGGAGGGAGGGCGGAGAAAAGAGGGAATGGAGGAGGAATGGGGAGGAGGAGGGAGGGAGAGGAGTGGAGGGGGACTAAGGAGGATGAGAGGATGGGGACAGGAGGGGGGAGGAAAGGGCTAGAGGATGTGGATCAGGGGAGAGGGAGAAGATGAGAGGAGGGAGGAGAGGAGGGAATGAGCGGAGGAGGGGCAGGGAGAGAGCGGAGGGGAGGGGAGGAGAGGATGGGGACAGAGGGGAAGAGGAGAGGAATGAGAGGAGAGGGAGGGACAGGAAGGGGAGGAGGGAGGATGAGAGGATGGGAGCAGGGGGACAGGAGGGGTGTGTGGGACAGGAAGAGGATGAGGAGGTTGGGACGAGGGGGGGACAGGAGGGACAGGAAGGATGAGAGTTGTAGCGATTGCGGAGGATGGAGAGGAGGGACAGGAGCAGGGAGGAGAGGATGAGAGGGAACAGGAAGATGTGAGTGTGGGGAAGCCAGCAGCAGGATTTAGTACAGGCTTGTCAGGGTCTGCAGTGGCAGTGACAGTTTAATCGTCATCACTGGAAACCTAAAAGTAGGAAGAAGGATG
>BROE01000007.1:14839662-14852179 GCA_036571765.1 Plecoglossus altivelis
CTGATGCTATTCACATAGGGCCAAACCCTTCCCAGGGCTGCTGATGCTATTCACATAGGGCCAAACCCTTCCCAGGGCTGCATGGTGTGTTAGCTTAATGATCCTCTTAATCCAGTCCTTCAATCAAACTCAACTGTGGATGCTAGGAATTGAGCTAACCAGAATGTCATCTTTGTGAGAATCATTGCCGATGTGGAACTAGGTCTTTAAACCATATTAGCATGTTTATTTTGGGACTTGATTAGCATTGGCTAACATGAGGGTGGAAAGGAGGGGGCGGCCATGTAAAAAAAATCATTAGCACAGTTACTGTTGCAGAGCCATAATGTATCTTTCCGCAAGTCAAACTCTGGGCTCTGTCAACTGATAGAAAAGCATCAGAATTTGATTACATTTGGCCACTGAAAAGTCTGGTTTACAGTTCTTTAAAAATACATCTAAGGTCATGATCATGCCCATACATACATGCCATGGACCAATTCCTAAACTACTTCAGTAACTGATACTGACGACTCATAAAAGACACATTCAACATCTTTAAACCACAAACACAGCTACACCATTGCCACCACCACCACGCCAAGGGTTTAAAACAACATCAAACTGTTCTTCTGACTTACTATAAAACTACCTCCCGATAAAGATTTCCAGCAAACCTGTTATCATCCCTTCAGCGCCAGTAGAACAGATCTGAAAGCTCCAGGTTATCTTGCCTGGGTCCCTCCTCAGAAGCAACCTGCTAATTATACCCCTGAGTGTGGTGGCAGAGTCTCTGATGCTACAGTAGAGAAAGTAGGGCGTTCTGACAACGCACACCAGTCATCACCAAATGACTTAAGGGCCTTCTCTAACTGCGCACACACACAGCCCTCCAACCACACGCACACACACACACACACACACACTAACACACACGTGCACACACACACACATGCACGAACACACACACACACACACACACAACCACAGCCCTCCAACCTCACACACACAGCCTTCCAACCTCACACACACAGCTCTCCAACCTTGCACATACACAGCCCTCCAACCTTGCACATACACAGCCCTCCAACTTCAGACACACAGCCCTACAACCTCATACACATGAACACCCCTCCAACCCAATCCACAAAACACAACATGCTTTGCTTGGCAGGAAACTGTCACTGTTTCTGGTTCTAGAATGAAGGCTGTGTGACACTAAGCAGATCACTCTTAAAAGAGAGCTGAGGGGAGGAGCCTCTGAGGGGAGGAGCCTCTGAGGGGAGGAGCCTCTGAGGGGAGGAGCCTCTGACGGGAGAATACGTCAGTGTTTTGGAAGAGATGACTGCACCTCTGATGCAGTTTTAATTAGATGTCAGTGATCAAAGTGATAAGATCAACTTGTGCTTCTTGATATTGCTGAAATGTCTCTGTCCTTGAGATGACTAACTCTCACAATCATCTCTGTAGAACCTCCACACACGATTAAATATTACACATTGACACACACACACATATACACACAGTGACATGCACACATTGACACACAAACACTCAGTGACACATACACAAACACACCTGCAGTGTCTGTGCACTCCTGCCACAGTCTGGATGATGGAACACTCTCCCTCGTTCAGACAGAAGGCCAGGTCTTTATCCTCCAAGCAGGGCTGGAACACCTCAGAACGCATGCTAGGAGACGTAGGTGCCACTGGAGAGGAAGAGGGGGCGGAGAGGGAGGAATGGATGGAGGGGGAGAGACAGAGTTAGGTCAAGCTCTAAACATCATTGAAATTCTCTAACATGAAACCAAAGCAACACTCGGCAACACAACATAAATATTAACATCTAGACTGTTCTTGCTGGTCTTGTAATGTAATTACACATGAGTTCATTTAATCTTCTTTCTAACTCTTTAAAGTGTATTTGAGTTCTTTTTGAAAATCACTATATAAAACGTGTGTCTAATGATTATTATTATTATTATTATTATTATCTTAATTCAATGTGTTGCCAAACATCGTTCACACCACTGTAACTGTCATGCTACTGTGAACTGGCCACCACATTGTCCAAGTCAGGCTTACTGGAAAACATCTTAAAGGTTAGAGACATTTTACAGTCATTTGGGTTAATGCATCTGTCGAATGGTGGCTTGTGCTAAATATATGATAAAACATCATATCAGCACTATCTGCAGTTTAGCTTGACTTTGTTTTAGTTCAGGCGCCTTTGTATTTCCCATGAAGTAAAGGATAACCTGTGCTGGTAAGCAAGTCCTTGTGGAGGAGATGCAGGCAAACTGAGGGAAGATGCCTGCTGGGATGATCAGTGTCTCAGGTCAGACGGAACAATGACACATATGGCCAGTAGCATCCCAGTCAGCCAGCTGGTATGGTAATCTCACATCAAACTTTTGATGAAACTGGAGAGCTCTGTTATATCTATACATGTCTTCACAGCAATATGTGTGAGCGTGAAACACAAACACACACACACAAACACACACACACACACACACAGATACAATATCATCTGTCCAGGCCTCTCAGATAGGATTGTCTGGCATTATGTTTCACACCTTGTCAATAAAATTGGATTAAACCTTTGATACTTCCTTTATCCATTTACGTTTAGTCAACACAGCCTCTCAGCTTGTCTCTGTCAACACAGCCTACCAGCCAGTCTCTCTCTGGAACCTGCAGTGGCAGGCCTCTGGAAAGACTGCTCAATCTGGCCAATCAGACCCCAACCTGCTCTCCTGTTGACCAATCCCATGTCAAAAAGAGATCAAAGATGAAATATTCATGTTTTAATCATTCTGCAGTAGCAAGAATTCCAGATCAGACTGAACATTCCATCCCGTTCTTGATGGAAACATCTGGGGCTTGTTGCCAGTGCAGAAGTGGGCAGATCAATTAGATCATTTACAAGCTCCCGTAACAGTGGGATGAACAGGACCATTGCTGCCAGGATCTCTCTCATCACGTGAAGTACTGCTCTCATTAGAAAACCAGCATTTCATGTATACTATTGCCCACCAGCATTAGAAAACCAGTATTTCATGTGTTCTATTGCCAAACATAAATTGAGATCTGTTTGAATAGTGAGGGGACCCTGGAGGGGTCCTTGTCTTCTGCATCTGTCAGTAGCCTCACTGTCACCAGCCAGCATTATCTCAGCTTCAGACGACACCAAACTACATTACCTGAATTATTAATTCTACACATTCCCAAGACTGCTGTTCAAAAGGTGATCTATTCCAAGACATAACTTCAAGAATAGAAAATAGAACACAAGTCTCCCAGCAGCACAAACGTCCAAGGCAGTAACTGAGTGGTGGCTGTGCGGACCTGCTGTTGTGGTCACACAGCCTTTAAGCCGTCCGATTGGTCTGGTCACACAGTTTAAAGACAGCAGCAAACCTCTACCATGCTGATGGATATTAACATTAACATCCATAATAAATGAATGACCCATGTTCCTCTGGAGAGGGAAAGCATTTAATTTTTAATGAAGACAGAGATGAATGCTCTCACTTGTGGAAAAGCTCAGTCTCATTCTCTGTCCAATCTTGGAACAAGTTTATTAATTCCTAAAGTGGCATGCCTCAGGGAACCCCCTCTACATAGCTCACCTAATTCTAGCCCTGTGGCTAAAGTCACTATTGACAGGTTATTCAAATAGAGCAGAAAATGAATGCTTGTTGGGACCAAGCTCAAGCATTTAGCCTAATTAACTGTGCAAGATGGTAATGATTTTCCTCTGACTTCAAGTGGTTTTTCCACTTCAGTTATCTCACGCGACAAATTCCTGACACCCCAACCGCATTCCACCCACACACACAACGTCTAATACACACACATACTCCTTCCCTCACACACACAACGTTTAATACACACGCATACTCCTTCCCTCACACACACAACGTTTAATACACACACATACTCCTTCCCTCACACACACAACGTTTAACACACACACATACTCCTTCCCTCACACACACAACGTTTAATACACACATATACTCTTTCCATCACACACACAACACTCTGTCCCTCACACACAAGCATACAATCTGTGAATCATGAATGTGAATGGTGAGACCCAGCTGAATCTTTATGAAATACTGGATGTGAGCTTTTACCTTTCGTTGCACAACATGATCTCCCTTCCTAAGACTTCACACGATCCAAAGCAGCACTGGCATATTTAGTCTTTTTCCATCTTAAATAAGACATGTTATACTCATCATTTGTACTCATAACTCTAAACAATTACTCTCAAGTCTCAGGACTTTCAGAGCTTTGTACAAACTCCACCTGCTAAATAATCTAAATTAAAATACTCAGTGAGTCATTAAAAAAACATTAATGTTCAATGCATTTAGCATCTACAAACTATGATCATTTTGTTTTCCTCTCCTAGATGCTTCTCATTAAGAGTTACCTTCATCTTCATCTTCATTATGAGTTACCTTCATCATCATCATCATCATTATGAGTTACCTTCATCATCATGAGTTACCTCCATCATCATCATCATCATCATCATCATCATCATCATCATCATCATGAGTTACCTCCATCATCATCATCATCATCATGAGTTCCTCTCCTTCACACTTCTACACACCCATACACACACATGTCTACACACACACCTCTACACACACACCCCTACACACACACGTCTACACACACACCCCTACACACACACACCTCTACACACACATACCTACACACGCACACACATCTACACACACACACCTGTACACCCACACCCCTACACACACACACCTGTACACACACACCCCTACACACACACACCTCTAAACACACACACCTCTACACACCCCTATACACACCCCTCTACACCTCTCCAAACACACACACATACACATCTACGCACACCTATACACCTGTACACACACTTCTACACGTCTACACACACACACCTCTACACATATTTTCTACATACACACCTCTACACACATACCTCTACACATCTCTCTACACACACACACACACACACACAAACACACACAGACACACCTGCCTCATCTCACTGCACACACACCTGCCTCATAGTGTAGTGTAGTCCTATGAGAACAGCTCCCTATCACAAAGGTAAATGAATAACTCAGTTATCTGGATTCAAATGGAAGTATTCATAAGTCTGCATCTAAATAATATATTCCCTTCAGATAATGGGTTGCACATTACAGACGTAGGCCAGAACCAAGACCTGAGGTGTTGATATGTGCATTCCACAACGCTTTTATCTTCGCCATTTTAAAAGCCTGACTGCTCAAGTCCCGAGCAGGCTGCTCGATTAGCCACAAACAGCCGACAGAAGTGACAGCTTCAGAGAGCAGGAATCATCTTGCCTCCATTCCTTTGAAATCACTCACTTTCCTTCTACACAAAGACAATCCGCCTCTCTAATTCCCAGGATAACTTTCAAGGAATGCATTAGCAGGGGAGTATGGTGATGATTCCAGCCCTGTGAGTTCACAGTCTCCCAGAACAGAACTGCGTGCTCAGGCTTCCTGCCAGTGTAGCCTTGCTGGAAGATTACACCTCTGAAGGAAGGACACGACCGCAATCTGATCAGATGAATGAGACAGTATTCCAGATATATCAGAACTGTGCGTGTACACAGCTGAGAACAGGGTACTTCCAGCATTGCATTACACTGTCCTACATCCTATATTTTTATTTTTATATTTTTCATCTATATTATTTTTATTTTCGACCACTTCCTCTCATTTATGTTAGTCCAACAGGCAGGACCTGGTCCATAATAAACAAGAATGCTGGCATCAACAGACTCTCTGGAGATGTGAAGTTTAAACATGATGGTGACTAGCATGAGGTCTGATGAGTGGTTTAAAGGTAGTTGTTATGACAGTACCCATAGTAGATAACACAAGACAATAGACTGTAATAAGAATGGACACTCTTTTCTGCCTCTTCTCATTGTAAGAGTATCGAAATGATCCTGGATATTGATGCTGCCATCATATTCTAATGTGGAGCCAGAATGTGGGCAGTAGGGATGTGTGGTGAGGCACCAGTGTCCAGGTGCCCCTTCACACTGGTCCAACCCCATCGCAAGCACACACTAACCCCTTTTAATGTTATCTAACTAATTGAAAACCGATCAGAAAAATGTGCAGTTGAAATCGCATCAGTGTGATAAGAGCTCCCTGAAATTATGTTATTTGAGGTGCACTTTATTTTTGAGTTCATGCCCCATCAGCTAACATGGAGTGGGATGGACTCATGACCAGTACTGGAGCCGGCCACTAGGGGGCGATCGAGATGCTTTGGTTTCACTGTTGAGGAGCTGTCGTTGTGCTGTACACTCTTTTTACAGTCAATGGGCAGTCCCTGTTCTGAGGCCTTGTATTCGTTTAAACTGGTACACAGTTTGTACTAATGTCACCACTGTAATGGAGTTGTTGAGTTAAGGTTAGTTTCTGTCTATGGGACTCCTCAGTAACAGATAGCACTAGGGCTGTGTACACAGTTCACATCTCTACACTACATTTCAGGTGACATGTTGACTAACTACTGCCTTCCTGGTATTTCATACATGGCAAATATGATTAATAACTGATTCATAAAGAATCCCTGAATGCTTTCCACCTGTAGTGAAGTCTAGCGTACCAATCCCATTATCTCTTGTGGGATTACGGCTAGTTCATTGTGTGAGCTACAGGCACAATCCACACCTTGCTACGATTAATTAGCTCAAGATTAAAGAGCAGATTATGCCTCAATTCACAATCATCTCAAATTGATAATGCCTGTTTAATTTATGAGAGATTAAGCAAGACATTCACAAATCCATAAATCCTCTGATCTCTTCCCCCAGGTCTCTCTTCTGCTTAGTTTTGTCCTCCAGTCTCTCCGTAAACATGCTAGTACAGCTCATTAAAATTCAAGGCAGAACACAAGGCAGGTAAAACACACACACACACAGACACACACACACACATCTCCATGCCAATTTACATTTGTAGCATTTTCCTCAACGGCTACCTGGTAATGTGCTCATTAGTGTGCTTGTGCTCAAGACAGTCTCAGGGGGGAGAGGGAAGGGGGAGGAGAGTGAAGGGGGGAGAGAGAAGGGAGAGGAGAGTGGAAGGGGGAGAGAGAAGGGAGAGGAGAGTGGAAGGGGGAGGGGAGTAGAAGGGAAGGGTGAAGGGAGAGGAGAGTGGAAGGGGGAGGTGGAAGGGAGAGGGGGAGAAGGGAGTGGAAAGGGGAGGGGGAAGGGAGAGGGGGAGAGGAGAGTGAAGGGGGGAGGGGCAAAGGAGAGTGGAAAGGGGAGGAGAGTGAGCAAGGGGAAGGAGGAGGGGAGAGGGGGAGAGGAGAGTAGAAGGATGAGGACGTAGAAGGGGGAGAGGAGAGAAGAGGAGGGTGTGCTTGTGTTTACAACAGCGTAACATCAAAGGCCCACGTGAGGGCAGGCCCTCTAAGGGACCAGTAATTGCTTACCCAGCATGCAACACTGGGTCCGTGGTCAGAAACATGGTCTGTAATTTGTGTTAGGAAAACATTTAGACTCAGATTTCACCCCAGTGTTAGTCTGTTTGGATTTCTCATGATGTATGAGGAGGACATGAGCTGAAATATGTATGATCACGACAGTAGTTCCAGTGACTCTGGCATGAGGTAGATCACGACAGTAGTCCCAGTGACTCTGGCATGAGGTAGATCACGACAGTAGTCCCAGTGACTCTGGCATGAGGTAGATCACGACAGTAGTTTCAGTGACTCTGGTATGAGGTAGATCAAAATGCATGGCTACAACTCCTTATAAGTATCCTAACCAACAGTAGGTAAGAGTTATGAAAAGCAATTGCTGGAGCAAGAGAACGAAAAATAATTTGGAGTATAAAAGGGAAAGATTATCTCTATTACCTTTTATAACCATTAGCCTCAAACAAGGTTTCCTGCTGGAACTGAGTTACATGACACAAGAGGATGAACAAACAGTGTGTTCATCGACGTCAGAACAGCCACGAAGCAGAATCCTGCTGTGGCCCCTTCCTCGGGTCTCCAGGCAACCTGAAGGGCAGTGAGGCCATTGCTCCATGCTGAAGACTGATGGAGTTGACCTGAGGGACAGGTTCTGAAAGGTGACTGTCAGCCCTGAGGGCAAGAGCAAGGTAAACTGGGCCATGGAGCTCTCCAAGGGACATCTGTCACACAGCAGGGGTCTGGTCTGTCCTTCACCTGACTCCTCTGAGGACAAGACACAGGGAGGCTAGGAGAGTTAGCTAGTCTGGGAGAGAGGAGGCTAGGAGGGTTTGCTAGTCTGGGAGAGAGGAGGCTAGGAGAGTTAGCTAGTCTGGGAGAGGAGAGGCTAGGAGGGTTAGCTAGTCTGGTAGAGGGGAGGCTAGGAGGGTTAGCCAGTCTGGGAGAGGAGAGGCTAGGAGGGTTAGCAAGTCTGGTAGAGGAGAGGCTAGGAGGGTTAGCTAGTCTGGGAGAGGGGAGGCTAGGAGGGTTAGCTAGTCTGGGAGAGAGGAGGCTAGGAGGGTTAGCTAGTCTGAGAGAGGAGAGGCTAGGAGGGTTAGCTAGTCTGGGAGAGGGGAGGCTAGGAGGGTTAGCTAGTCTGGGAGAGGGGAGGCTAGGCAGGCTAGGATATGACACTCTCAATGGAGAGTTTAAACACTGCCTCACTTTAATCTTACTTCTTCAAAGAAACATTCTTACTTAAAAATCTGTAATGAGATTCATAAAAACCGAGGGATTTGAGGATACTTAAAAAGCAGACCGTTTTTTATTTTATTTTTTACTAATGACAACCACTTAATAAACATTTCTGGGAAGCAATTATCATATATTCTTCCTAAAATAGCATGAAGACAGGGGAATTTTGATTGCTTTGTCTCAAAATCAATACCTGCCAGTGAAAACAATTTCTCTGATTAAATCTGATAATCATACTGAGAGGCTATGATTATCCTGCAAGCAAAACTCCAAAATGAGAGCAGGCATGACCCTGGCCAAACACCCGGAATATTAAAAGCAAGGATCTAGAATGTGTTTTTCATTGTGCAGCACAGTTCTGACCACAGCACATGCTAGTGACGTTCTCTTGAGGTTCAATGCTTCTCTATGCAGTGGAATACATTATCACAGTGTCATGGTAACCACAATGGAACCTTGCCATTAGTAAAGGCTAATCTGCCCATCATAATCTGTGTTTACCTTGAGCATGTTTTTGTAGAAAAGACATTTCAACTTTTTATTGGTGATTGTATACAAGGATTTCATATTGATGTCATGATTGTGATTTTATTTGATTCAACGGCTTTGTACAATGGTTCCAAATGCCAGTCTCATAATCTTTGGGGCATGTCACATATATGTTAGGGGCCCTAATCTGAATCACATATATGTTAGGGGCCCTAATCTGAATCACATATATGTTAGGGGCCCTAATCTGAATCACATTTATTGACTCCACACCACAGCTGCCCAAGGTTCAATTCCAGCCCCGGTCATTTCTGCATATCCTCTCCTCTCTGTCTCAGTCTCTCTTCCCCTCTCTCTATTGAATGGGACTGAAAGGTAAATCTGATGTTTGAATATAATCACCTGAGGAAGAACACCTGTGTCATCTGATCTCAAACTAACATCACCACAGTCACACACAGCTGTTCTTTCTACGTCAAAACTGATGAAGCAGGATACTTTAAAAAAATATTTTTTTTAAATATATTCTTTTTATTTATTATACAGTTTATTATCACAAGTTTGTGTTTCTGATGCTATTTTCCACTAAGCAAACACCCATCCTATTAATGTGTTTTCTATTAATATATCAGTTTATAACCGTTTCAAAAGTGAAGCAAAAACAAAACAGTTAATCTGAGAGACAAGCTGAAGCACACACCTCCAGTCTAGAACCTTCCTGATTAACCAACAGAACATTTCCAGGAGTGATTATTGAGAATGGGGAGCGATTAATCAGACTTAATGAATGTTTACCTTCAAACAAGCTCATTAGTCGTCCTGTAATGTTTGAGAGCAGCAAAATGATGCACATAATGATATGTGATAAACACTAACACAACACTACACTACACTACACTACACTACCACTACACTACACTACACTAACCCTAACACTAAACTACACTACACTACACTACACTACACTAACACTACACTGCACTGCACTGCACTGCACTGCACTGCACTGCACTGCACTACACTACACTACACTACACTACACTACACTAACACTACACTACACTACACTAACACTAACACTACACTACACTAACACTACACTAACACAACACTAACACAACACTACACTGCACTACACTACACTACACTGCACTACACTACACTATACTACACTACACTAACACTACACTACACTACACTACACTATACTACACTACACTAACACTAACACTAACACTACACTACACTACACTACTCTACACTAAACTACACTAACACTACAATACACTACCACTACACTAACACTACACTATACTACACTACACTATACTAACACTAACACTAACACTAACACTACACTAAACTACACTACACTAAACTACACTAACACTACACTAACACCACACTAACACTACACTACACTACACTACACTACACTACACTAACACTACGCTAACACTACACTACACTACACTAACACTACACTATACTAACACTACACTAACCCTGTGTGCTAAACACCAACCCTGTGTGCTACACACTAACCCTGTGTGCTACACACTAACCCTGTGTGCTAAACACTAACCCTGTGTGCTACACACTAACCCTGTGTGCTAAACACTAGCCGTGTGAATACAGACATCCCTGCAGCAACAGGATATCCATATGTTGTATTGTGTTTGCATTTATTTTGCTGAAGATTTTACAAAGTTACCCACAAACTGCACTCCATATTTATGTACATACAGGACTATTAACAGATGACAAATTTCTAAACTCTGTATAAACACAAACTTCATGAATTGTATAGATCATTTAGAAACAAATGTGTATTAGAAGCCTGTACAAAATGTGACAGTTCATGAATAATTTACTAACAATACTATAGTGTGTCTTGATTGTCTTCTGCTACCCCATGCAAGCTATAACAATTATTTAACTCAGCCACATTGTTCAGTAGCTATGCAAAGCTAAATGAAAAAGCACATGAAAGGTTTCACAACCAGGGATGCTGCTGTCTCCTTTGTATTTGACATTACAGGCACATAGAAACATCATCTTCATGTGTTTTGTGAAAGGTTGCAGCCAACTGAAGTGTAAATATATATAAGATCAAATATATATTTTATATTTCTACAGATTTCACATGGTTTTCATATTATCCATGTTGACAACGATCCACAATTACGTCTGTACTGTATTATGTGTACAAGCTGAACAAAGAGTGTGCATAATGAGTCATTTAACCCACCCTGCTGATCTCAGAGTTCGCCTACAGAAGCACATCTTGGCTATACCCATAATGCAGTGCAGTTGAATCTGGCTCATATTGCGGCCTACTGGAGTGGGACAGACGACCCCCATGTCACCGTTGCAAAGGACTGCACCAAAGAACATGCTTCACTGCCATCCTGTGTTCTGATCAGCTCTGTTTTTAGCCGGAAAGCAAGTCTCACTCTGTCTCTCCCTCTCTAGCCAGAGCCACTCTCTCTACATCCAGAGCTGCTCTCTCTACAGCCAGAGCTGCTCTCTCTACAACCAGAGCTGCTCTCTACAGTCAGAGCTGCTCTCTCTACAACCAGAGCTGCTCTCTCTACAGTCAGAGCTGCTCTCTCTACAACCAGAGCCGCTCTCTCTACAACCAGAGCTGCTCTCTCTACAACCAGAGCTGCTCTCTACAGTTAGAGCTGCTCTCTACAGCCAGAGCTGCTCTCTCTACAGTCAGAGCCGCTCTCTACAACCAGAGCTGCTCTCTCTACAGTCAGAGCCCCTCTCTACAACCAGAGCTGCTCTCTCTACAGCCAGAGCTGCTCTCTCTACAGTCAGAGCTGTAGCAACAGCTCCTTGATGATCATTCCTGGGCCTCAGACAGCAGGGTGTGATGTACGACAAACAGGTGGCTGGGGGTTTAATATGCATGAGCGGTGAGGCGGGCAGAGCATTCTATGTGGGCAGGCTGGCAGCATGTGATGGTGGCAGAGTTAGCCTGCTCCCCTGGCTCCGAGCCAGGCACGTGGCATCGAAGGCACGGCCGGGACTGGGACCCACTGACATGGTTCACTACTGTGTGACCACGCACACAACTGATAGAAGATTAGTAATGCAGACAGGTGGACCAGGCTTAGCCAGAAAGATCTGTCACTTCTACAAGGATGGAGGATGAAGGGAGACGATCAGATAAAAAAACAGCTGCAGTTTTTAATCGCGAGGAAACACTCCAGACATCAACCTAGACATCCTCAGCCCTCATTCGCAACCACCAACCAACAGCAGGGCAGCAGGGAGGAGAGAAACAGGGAGGGGTTAGCAGGGAGGAAACAGGGAGG
>BROE01000007.1:14853059-14886181 GCA_036571765.1 Plecoglossus altivelis
GCAACAGGATATCCATATGTTGTATTGTGTTTGCATTTATTTTGCTGAAGATTTTACAAAGTCACCCACAAACTGCACTCCATATTTATGTACATACAGGACTATTAACAGATGACAAATTTCTAAACTCTGTATAAACACAAACTTCATGAATTGTATAGATCATTTAGAAACAAATGTGTATTAGAAGCCTGTACAAAATGTGACAGTTCATGAATAATTTACTAACAATACTATAGTGTGTCTTGATTGTCTTCTGCTACCCCATGCAAGCTATAACAATTATTTAACTCAGCCACATTGTTCAGTAGCTATGCAAAGCTAAATGAAAAAGCACATGAAAGGTTTCACAACCAGGGATGCTGCTGTCTCCTTTGTATTTGACATACAGGCACATAGAAAAAAACCCCCCCCCCCCCCCCCCCCCCCCCCCCCCCCCCCCCCCCCCCCCCCCCCCCCCCCCCCCCCCCCCCCCCCCCCCCCCCCTTCATCTTCATGTGTTTTGTGAAAGGTTGCAGCCAACTGAAGTGTAAATATATATAAGATCAAATATATATTTTATATTTCTACAGATTTCACATGGTTTTCATATTATCCATGTTGACAACGATCCACAATTACGTCTGTACTGTATTATGTGTACAAGCTGAACAAAGAGTGTGCATAATGAGTCATTTAACCCACCCTGCTGATCTCAGAGTTCGCCTACAGAAGCACATCTTGGCTATACCCATAATGCAGTGCAGTTGAATCTGGCTCATATTGCGGCCTACTGGAGTGGGACAGACGACCCCCATGTCACCGTTGCAAAGGACTGCACCAAAGAACATGCTTCACTGCCATCCTGTGTTCTGATCAGCTCTGTTTTTAGCCGGAAAGCAAGTCTCACTCTGTCTCTCCCTCCCCTCTAGCCGAGCCACTCTCTCTACATCCAGAGCTGCTCTCTCTACAGCCAGAGCTGCTCTCTCTACAACCAGAGCTGCTCTCTACAGTCAGAGCTGCTCTCTCTACAACCAGAGCTGCTCTCTCTACAGTCAGAGCTGCTCTCTACAGCCAGAGCCGCTCTCTCTACAACCAGAGCTGCTCTCTCTACAACCAGAGCTGCTCTCTACAGTTAGAGCTGCTCTCTACAGCCAGAGCTGCTCTCTCTACAGCCAGAGCTGCTCTCTACAGTCAGAGCTGCTCTCTCTACAGCCAGAGCTGCTCTCTCTACAGTCAGAGCTGCTCTCTACAGCCAGAGCTGCTCTCTCTACAGTCAGAGCCGCTCTCTACAACCAGAGCTGCTCTCTCTACAGTCAGAGCCGCTCTCTACAACCAGAGCTGCTCTCTACAGTCAGAGCTGCTCTCTACAGCCAGAGCTGTAGCAACAGCTCCTTGATGATCATTCCTGGGCCTCAGACAGCAGGGTGTGATGTACGACAAACAGGTGGCTGGGGGTTTAATATGCATGAGCGGTGAGGCGGGCAGAGCATTCTATGTGGGCAGGCTGGCAGCATGTGATGGTGGCAGAGTTAGCCTGCTCCCCTGGCTCCGAGCCAGGCACGTGGCATCGAAGGCACGGCCGGGACTGGGACCCACTGACATGGTTCACTACTGTGTGACCACGCACACAACTGATAGAAGATTAGTAATGCAGACAGGTGGACCAGGCTTAGCCAGAAAGATCTGTCACTTCTACAAGGATGGAGGATGAAGGGAGACGATCAGATAAAAAAACAGCTGCAGTTTTTAATCGCGAGGAAACACTCCAGACATCAACCTAGACATCCTCAGCCCTCATTCGCAACCACCAACCAACAGCAGGGCAGCAGGGAGGAGAGAAACAGGGAGGGGTTAGCAGGGAGGAGAGAAACAGGGTCGAGGTGTGGCAGGGAGGAAGGTGCAGGGAGGGTTAGCAGGAGGAAACAGGTGGAGGTGCAGGGAGGAAGTTGGCAGGGAGGAGGTGGCCAGGAGGAGAGAACAGGGAGGGTTAGCCAAGGGAGGAGAGAAACAGGGAGGAGGGGCAGGGAGGGTGGTGCAGGGAGGGGCGCAGGGAGGGAGGCCCAGCAGGGAGGAGGTGGCAGGGAGGAGGAGACCTGCATGTACACACTAGACAAGCATGTACACACTACACAAGCATGTACACACTACACAAGCATGTACACACTACACAAGCATATACACACTAGACCTGAATGTACACACTAGACCTGCATGTACACACTACACAAGCATGTACACACTACACAAGCATGTACACACTAGACCTGAATGTACACACTAAACCTGCATGTACACACTAGACCTGAATGTACACACTAGACCTGCATGTACACACTACACAAGCATGTACACACTACACAAGCATATAAACACACTACACAAGCATATAAACACACTACACAAGCATGTACACACTAGACAAGCATGTACACACTAGACAAGCATGTACACACTACACAAGCATGTACACACTAGACCTGCACAGGTCCCTGAACAAGCTCTTTTCCACTTACACACACACACACACACGCTCGCTCACACTCACGCTCACACACACACACACACACACACACACACACACACACACATACATACACGCGCGTGTACACAAGTAGAAGAACTAGCAGTAACACTATCAGCCACTGCTATGATCCAATAGGTCCTTTAAATGTATTGGCAGCTTGTGATAATGATAATCTTTTCAAAAATAAGAGAAGACAATCACATCCCATCTCCAGTAAGCACATGTTTGCCTCAGCAATCTGTTGGTAAGTGAGTCACTCCAGGACCATTTACATTTCAATCTTTTCAACAGAGGAACTAATTGTGTTTCTGAGCTGGGATACTGTAGCACGTCTCATGCTATTATGTTAATGTTCACTGCTGCTCAATCACTTGCCCTGAACACACCCACTCCTGTACATATCACACAGGATTCTAGTATTCAGTCCTGACACGCAGGATAGTACCATCCAGTCGGTCAAAATCCCCTTCAGTTCAAGACAATGCTGTTAAGAGATTCACTAGACTCAGAATGATAAACAAACTCCTTAAACATTTGAACTCTCCTTGATGTGCTTGTTGTGGCTCATGATCTGTGTGTGTGAGGATGAAAGAACCAGGAAACACCACTTGTCCACTTGCTGTTCCCCTTAACCAACCTGCACGTCTCTCGATGGTAATAGTTTCACTGTGTATAGTACCAAATGTGCTGACATGGTAATCAAAGACTAAGGAGAAATAACTGTTGATAAGGGAATGAAAGTTAGTGTTTGGAGGCTAGCAGTGCTGCTCAGTGTTGAGGTATAGTCCTCCCTCCAGACTTCCTCTAGACAGCCTCTAGACAGCCTCCAGACAGCCTCCAGACAGCCTCCAGACTACTTCTAGACAGCCTCCAGACTTCCTCCCACAGCCTCCAGACAGCCTCCAGACAGTGCTATGCCTTCAGAGGGTTTTCTTAATGCCAAGTAAAAATATCTTTCTTCTCCTCAACTCTAGAAAACTTGGTCTCGATCCTCAAGTCTGTTGGACAGGAAGTGGGGAGTCTCTACAGATCAGTGATCAGAGTTGGCTAGCGAGCCTGTGATGAACCCAGCATGCAGGCCTCCTACATCCTAGTGAGTCCTCCTCACATGTGTGTGTTTCCTGGCGGCTTCTAGGCAGCTTTCTTCCTCACGGCCCAGAGAGGCACGCTGAAACGCCTGCATGAGCACCCAGCCTGCTGGGAAGATGTTCCTTGCCTCAAACAAATGAAATGAAAAAAGGCATCTTTCTGGGCAGAACATAAAGATGTTCTCGTGCCTGTTATCGTCTGAAAGGGTCTGCTCGCCAAAGCAGCCACATGTTCGTGTTTAACCAGATAAAACGATTTGAATGTAAAACAGGCCTTTTGAGTCGATTACACTGTACCCTGTTTGAGTAAAGGCTAATCGTGTTCGTTTCCCTAAACGCAAGCGCCCTGTTTAAACACGCTAAACCTCATCTCTACGTTCCTTCCTGTAGAACCTCACTTGACTGGAGAAATGAGGCGTGATGAAAGAAGATGAGGATGAAAGTGTGTGGACGTACAGGATCCCAGCTGCATCCTCCTTAGGAGACGATGAACGTTGCCATGTTGCTGTCTGAGCAGGAGACACCATCCACGGTGACAAACACAAGTCTTGGTTGCCATGGCAGCGTGAATCACTGCAATAACAATACTTATCTTGGTGACCCATAGCTACTGGACTCCATGTTCTAGTCAATAAGCTGTCAGTGATGACAAAGATTGCAGTTATTAGCAGGTGACACAGCAAGCCCACAGCTATAGCGAGGTCCTTGTACACGGCACCTTAATGTCAGGAGGATAGCTGCATCTGAGCTGGTACAGTAGGTTGGTTCAGGTTGTGTTTGTCATGTTCTAGAACAAATCCTGAAACCACTAGGCAAGCAGCAGCCAGCTCTGCAGGTGAGCATCTGCAGATAAACATCGTAGTTAAGACGACTGGACTGGAACAGCAACAGCGACATGAAAGTGGTCTTGACAGGATTTAAGTGTTGTGAAAACACCTATAATTAATTGCTGTCAGATGTGACATATTTGGTTTTAATTCCTTGAAAGCATCTGCCAGGCGTCAGTTTGACAATGTTAGTAAAACTAAGGCAAACACTTGGATACAGCGGCCTGTGGATAAACCTTTCCATCAACTCCCAACACAACTCCTCACCCACACACTGAATACAAACAGCACACATGTATGTCTCACAAACACACTAAATACAAACAGCACACACACACACACACACACACACACACACACACACAGGCATGTGCACACATTCCCTCTCTGCATCTCTGGCTCTGTCTCTCTCCCTCACTCTCCTGTTCTTCTCTCCCTCACTCTCCCTTCTCCTCCCTCTCTGCATCTGGTCTTCCTCTACATCTCTCCCTGGCTCTCTGCGTCTCCCTCTCTCTATTTCTCCTTCTATGCCCCTCGTTCGTTCACACCCTCCCTCTCTCATTCTCTCTCTGCACCAGAACTAATTTCTCCCCAGAGCTGATAGGCCATGGTCTACTGCAGCCAATCCGTATAATTATCCTGTCAGCTATGTAAACTCCCTGCTCGGACTTCAAGTCCATTTCAATATTAGCCACCCAACACCACAATGGCTATATCAAATGTGATCCTTATGCATTAAATGGAAATACATTCTACCTAAAACCACATTTCATTTGGTTTACAGTTACATGCTAACGGCTAATAGCTGCGATGCAGTCTAGGAGCCTGTAACTGGTCTAGCCTTGCCTCTGCTGTCCTGATTGGAGGGATTTACTCGGCAGCCAATGGCCTCCTCCTCTGCAGCTGTGTGTTGCATCTGGTCTCCTCAGGACTAATGAACCATGAGAGGGTTCAGGGGTGGGCTTGGCAGTGGGGGGTAGAGGAGGACAGAGTCAGGAAATCAGTCATGATGGGGGGCGGGGGGGTGGTAATAGGATTTCCAATGGAACAGTGCTGTAGAGTGTGCCTGGAGCTGGAGAGACTCTTCAGGTAGGAGAGCCTCCCAGCTGACGGCTGCAGCTTGTCTAGATGAACAGCTTCATCTGCAGGGCCTCCCTCCCTCAGCCGGACCAGAGGGAGCAGAGGGGACTTGGAAAGTGGGACTGCGTACAGCAAGCTGTATTAGCAGGGTTCAAAGCCATTACAACACACAGGTCCTCCTGTGCTGGCTGAGTGATTAGCATAGGGACAGGACAGCTCTCTGACAACACAATACATGATTACACACCAGGATGCTACTTTTCATTTGAGCTGGGAAATGTCAGCCTATTCACCACGGCAGTGCCCAGCTTAATGATGAGTATAGATCCAGAACATGCTAAACTAAACCAAAGTCGTTGTCGGATTTCTTTTTCACGATAATGGGAGACAGAAAAAATAAATAAAACGTCAAACTGAAATTAATACTCAGAGACTAGTGGGTATAGCGAGAACAGTGAGCTGATTATGGATATTGCAGAAGCTAAGCAGGTTTCCTATGCAGAGCAGAGGGGAGAGAGCTGCACTGTAACAGCTCAGAGTCAGCTCTCCATCGTCATTAGCTAGCTAACGGGAACTGATTTGAAGGGTGCTCGAGACCAAAACAAAGCCTGAGGTATTTTAGCTCACTCCTCATCCACATGACTGTTTTGATTACTCTGACCTCTGGGGGCAGGTGAGGAGATGTGGTCTTAATTACATCCACAGGACTGGGGGGGCTCACTCTGTGAGCATGCACTTCCCACATACTCACTAGGCCCTGCCCTCTGTGAACATGCACTTCCCACATACTCACTAGGCCCTGCACTCTGTAAGCATGCACTTCCTACATACTCACTAGGCCCTGCCCTCTGTGAGCATGCACTTCCTACATACTCACTAGGCCCTGCCCTCTGTGAGCATGCACTTCCTACATACTCACTAGGTAACTCTTACCTCACATTCTACACTTCCTGACACTCTGTCAGTGTTTCACATGAGAAATATCACTTGATGATAGAGTGTATTGACTTGTGCACTGATGCCCAGATGAACACAAACCTCATTATAAACAACATGGATAAAGAACACTACATATTGACTGTAGCGTTAAACTCTTCATTATCAATCAGAATGATAGAGTGCTTTCACCTGACTAACCCTCATTCACACTTTTCCATGTGCTGATGATGTCATTACTGAAATGATGTTAGCTGGTCGTTTTGTCCCAGGGCCCCAAAACAGTGAAATGTACTTTTTGTTCAAAAATTTTTGGGTACAGTAAATCTCTCATTTCAAATGTATCTTCACTCTCTACATCTGTAGAATTCAGTCTGTACACTTCAGACTGTAGACTTCAGACTAGAGACTTCAGTCTGTAGTCGTCAGTCTGTAGACGTCCGCCGGGAGAGTTCAGAATGTAGACGTCAGACTGTAGACGTAACACTGTAGACGTCAGACTGTAGGCATCAGACTGTAGGCTTCAGTCTGTAGACGTCAGCGTGGAGACTTCAGACTGTAGATTTCAGTCTGTAGACTTCAGACTGTAGACTTCAGACTGTGGACTTCACTCTGTACACTTCAGACTGTAGACTACAGTCTGTAGACTTCAGACTGTAGACTACAGTCTGTAGACTTCAGGCTGTAGACTTAAGGCTGTAGTCCTGGAGTGCACTGCACCAGAGGAGCCTGGTTGGAGATACAAACCCTTGACCTAGCTAGGCAATATCTTAACATGCTGAAGATGTGCATGTACTTTCACTGACGATGATGTATGTATTGATCCACAGCACATTGACAACAAATTAGGCTGCAAATGTGTATATCTTATTGCTATGGGGAATGCACTGATTTCAGGTAATTTCTTGATTAGATAAGGCTTCGTCTCCTTAGTCAACTCCATTTGAGATTCTTTATTATGTCACATGTCATGAAGAGTTCATAAGGACCAGGCACCAACACATCTGGGCTGGAGAGAAGCTCCGTTAGGACTGCCTGATCCTAGTCCAGTGATGGACTGCTGGAATGGACAGCACTATTTGCAATATGGGTAAGTAGCTTTGAAACATCTGTTAACTGGATAATATGCCCTGTGCATGTGCATGGGTTTACCCTGTCTCTGGTGACCATGGTAATCATGGTGGTGGTAGACCCTGGAGAAACACGAACAGTTTGTCAGGATCGGTTTATCTGCGCTGGTGTCCCTGCCAGCTCTGCTCCGTGTCAACACCTCTGACAGTCACCAGCCCCCAGCCCTCTGGTCACTGTCATCACCATGCCAACTGATGACCTCTGATTACTGTCATCACCATGGCAACTGATGACCTTTCACCAGCCAGAGTCCTGAACACCCGGAGCTCATACTAGTCTGGCCGTCGTGTCTGTCACACTAAACACAACACACTGAGGTGTGTTTGTGTAAGGCGTGCGTGAAGTGTGTGAGAGTTTGTAAAAGAGGTGTTTGTGAGAGTTGTGTATCCTTAGCCAGCACAGAGAAACATAATTATGAAACATATTATGTTGGGATAACCATGTTGAAGCTGTAGGTTTTCAGAGGTATTAAGTTTTCAGATTGAAGAATATTAGTGATTTGTGGCAAGTAGCAGTGAGGGAGCACTAGTTCATAATAGTATTTCACCGTATTTCATTTTCTCACACAGGTTTGAAGGTAGAACTGCTCCTTCTGAAAAACAGAATCTGTTTCACTGTGGGACATGTTTCTTTCTGTGTCCAGGAAACCAGATCAATTTGACTGGAAGATATCTACTTTCAGTACTGAACACATCAAACACTGTGTTCAATAGGACTTCAAACAGCAGAACTTCATCATTTTATTAGGACCCATCTATCTTCACATGCCCTGTAGACCACCCTGTCTTGCTACAAAACTAATACCATACATCAAAGCCACGGCCAGCCAAGGCTGCCGAAGAGATAACACTAGTATGGGATAAGATCAGCTTTAACACTGCTACAGTAGCACAGTTATGGAGGAGGGGTTCAACAGGGTGGAACCACAGAGGTTCAGGACAGGAGTGTTTCCCCTCAGACTCAAATGAACCTGATCAGCTTTAACACTGCTACAGTAGTACAGTTATGGAGGAGGGGTTCAACAGGGTTGAAACCACAGAGGTTCAGGACAGGAGTGTTTCCCCTCAGACTCACATGAACTCTCCAGTAACTGAGCTGGCTCTGCAGGAGCAAGCAGGACACTTGCAGGAGAACCACAGCGTTTGATAGTTTGTCAAAGCGAAACATCACATCCTTGAATTCTTCTAACTCAATGTGGAATCTCATGTCGGTTATTCTATAAAAAGATGCAAGGTTGTCTCAGGAAATCATTGCTGAAAGCAATAATGTACATTATATGGTACATAATGGATGTACTGCATCACTTCATATGTCCTGGTAACATACAAAGGTTCCCAGGCACTCTAAAACCATCTGTATTTGGCAACAACACAGACCAGTTACCAAGGTTACCAGGTAGAGGCATCTCCAGGGTTACCAGTGTTACCATGGGGAGAACATATCCAGGTTTACCAGGTAACTAGGCTGTACTCCTTCCTCCAATGTTGTATTTGTATTTTAAATATTGTTTCTGTTGGCACCCTGGCTGCATGCCGAGCAACACAGCTCCAAGACTGCCAACAGAGGCCTGTCTCCACCAATCAATGATCTCGCAGCACCGCACACCCAGGCAGAGAACAGGGGCCTGTCTCCACCAATCAATGATCTCACTGCACACCACACGCAGGCAAAGTGGGAAGTGGACAGTCAGCAATTCCTGCTGCAGGAGCTATTTTGGGGATAGAGGGAAAAAACTGGATCTGATATTATATTTCAAACTATGGGCCAAATGAGCTGGAGAGGGGTGCAGCAAAAAGAGAGGAGAGATCGAAAGAAAGATGAAGACAGACAGACAGACAGAAAAAGAGACAGAAAGAGATAGAGAAGGAAATAGTGAGAGATAGAGAAAAAGAGGGAAGCAAGATAATTGCAGAGAGAGAACCTGCTTCATCTATCAGTAATCCAGCTGTGGGAGAGAATGACTCTTAGGCCCCTTAGGACACAACTGACTTCTTTAACCACTTTAATAAACCAGACTGTGATTGGCTAGTCAGCGCTGCTGTCAGCGTGTTAATTAGACACGCTGTTTCATCAAAGCTGTCTACTCACCAGGAACTCGTCCATGCTGCAGGAATACAGGCAGGCAGAGCTCACCACTCTCAGAGACGATGTGTACCAGCCCACACACGATACAATACAATGGCCATACATACAACCTGGTGGCAATCCTGTTTTCTGTTCAAAATGGCAGCCTGCATATTGTACATGCAGAAAGCCTGCATATTGTACATGGTTGGCTTTAACCAATTATTGTCCAATTTCTAAGCTTCCTTTTCTTTCGAAAGTAATGATGAAGGTTGTTTTTTTATCAACTCTTCCTTTTTAAAGAATAATAACATACTATACAGATTTCAGTCTTGGTTCAGAGCCAAGCACAGCACTGAATCAGCTCTCTCGAGGTGTTAAATGATCTGCTATTGGCTGTTGATTCCTGAAAATGTGTCATTTTGGTTCTCTTGGATCTGAGTGCAGCGTTTGACAATATTGATCACTCTATTTAATACATGTCTTGAGCAGTATGTTGGTAACAGGGGTACAGATTTAAAGTGGTTTGAATTCTATCTCAGGGGGAGAACCTTTTCTGTAGAGATTTAAACTTGACTTCTTCCTCTGCTGTATTTACATGCGGTGTTCCACAGGGCTCTGTCTTAGGCCCTGTTTTATTTTCTCTATCTCCTTCCATTGATAAATATTTTTCGCAAGCATCAGATTCCATATCATTGTTGAGCAGATGATGTACAACTTTATCTTCCAGTTACACCTGATGGAAATCTCCCAAGTCATTATTCGATTGTGTGAGGGAGGTTAAATGCTGGATGGTAGAATACTTTCTTCAGTTAAATGATTTGAAGTGTTAGTTTTTGGACACCTGGACTCTGCCAACATCCTCTCAAAAACTTTGGGTCCTGTAATTAAAACTGTAGGTGCCTATGAGAGAAATTAGGGAGTTTTTTTGACTCAGCACTTACATTTGACAAACAAATAAACTTAGCTGTCAAATCAGCATTTTTCCATCTTAGGATGACTGCCAAATTGAAACCTTTTCTTTCATTCAGGGAATAGAAACAGTAATCCACGCATTCATTTCATCAAGACTGGATTACTGCAGCTCAATTTATTTGGGGGTCACTCAGTCGTGTTTGTCTTGCCTGCAGCTGGTCCAAAATGCTGCGGACACATTTTTAACAGGGACAAAGAAGAGGGAACATATTTTACCTGTTCTGGCTAGTTTGCACTGGCTTCCCATTGAGTACAGACTCCATTTCAAGGTATTACGGTTTGTTTATACGTCCCTGAATGGCTTTGCTCCAAACAATCAGATCTTTTGTCTTACCATCAGACCAATAGGCCTTTAAGGTCATCGAACACTCTGTTGCTGTCAGTACCCAAAACGGGCTTACAGCTTAAAGGGGATTGTGCGTTTTCGGAGGCGACACCCCAGTTGTGGAATAACTTGCCTTTTAGCTGGAGATCAGCCACTACTTGTACTTATTTTTAAATCTCTACTTAAGACACATCTTTTTAAAAAGGCGTACGGACTGGAGTAACTTCTGTACTGAGTGTGTTTTAATGTTGTTTACTCTGTGATTGTTTTATCCTGTTGACTGGCTCTGAGCAGCACTTTGGTCGACTCTGTCATTATTAAATTTGCTTTATAAATACATTAAACTGAAACTGAATCATGCAGAATGCCTGCATATCGTACATGCAGAATGCCTGAAAATTGTACTTCATATATTCAATGGTGTTGCAGTCATAAGGCCTCATTCTGAGACAACATGCTCCAAGCTACCTCAGGTCATATACTGTTCCGTAAAATCATCCAAGGGACTGTGAAATAGCCGATAATGTAGTTAAAGGTGCTGTAACTGTGACTAAACAAGTGCTTCAGCAACACAGAAATGCTGCTGGTGGACCAGAGTTAGACACCCTGCTGTCACCCAAGCACAGGGTGACACTTCACAAACAAACTAACCTGCTGAAGAGGAAAAGAAGGCAGAAAGTGAACTAGGATGGTGTCTAAGGTAGAGCTGGAAACAAACTTTCCTCTCTCTGAATTGTGCTTCTAGCAGAGTTGAGGCAACACTGTGTGTAAACATAGCTGGCAGCTATGCTCCAATGGGGGGCTGCAGTGTTTCCCTGTAGCTGTTGAGAGTTACAGCAGTCGAGGGACTTCTGGATCAGTAGTATTGCCTCTGTTTATTCTATGGGTGTAATAATCACCCCCGGACCCTACTCCTACCAAAATGAAACTAGGCTGCTGAATTATTCATGAGATATGAGCTGTGAGTCACGGAAGCAGCAGTCTGCTGGAGGAGACTGGAGCCACCCTGCAGCTGCTCCTGTCATGACAGGGTGTCCAACTAGCTCTCACGTCCTCTGGCCTTCTGGAGAAGGTACTTCACACCATACGACAACTGAGGCATGTTTATGCTGATATTCAGGGTAGTACCTCAATACTGCTATAACATTGCAGCTAACTAACCCAACAACATAGCAGTACAGTCTGTGGTGTCACCATGATTAAAGCACAAACTGTTATCATGATTAAACCATATAAACCTTCCTCTGAACATCTTGCTCTAGTTCAGCACAGCCTCGTTCAGCAGAGCTGATGTGGTTTGAGGATAGTCCTGTGAACAAACTGTAACAAAATGTAAACAAACTAAATATAAAACAGCGCAGAAATATGGGACACCAGGGCTGAGGCCAAGGCCAGGGCCAGAGGCTGAGATGGGGGCTGGGACTGGGTCTTAGGCTGAGGCTGGGGCTGGAACCAGGGCTCTCTTAACTTAAACAACTTAAAGCACAACTTGAACTTGAACTTCTTCTCCTCTCAGACCCCCTCCTCCTCCTCCTGTATTGCTCCTTTCCAGATGCCTGCAGCCTATAGGACCAGCTCGCTGAAATCTGATCTTCTATGTAGGTCATGTCTTCGACTGAGCAAAAACATCTGAATATGGGTTATGTGTTGTCCCTTGATTATCAACTAGAAAGAGACAGTGAAGCAGCCCCTCCAGCCTGCCCCAAGTCTAGGTATCTACAACCTTCCTTTCTACACAGTACAGTCATGGCTGCCTCACTGACGTCATGTGATCACCAGCACACACATGCTGTGTATCTCTGAGCTGTAGGTTGTGACTGAGAGCGCTCTCATTAACACAGTGATAGTGGTGGTTTTGTAGCAGTGCATTTTGCAGACGTGCATAAACATGTCTGTCAGCAGACAATACCCAAGTCTCTGACAGAGCCGTCAAAATGGTGCACCAGCACTGTGTAGCTTTCAGCACAACACCACAACAATAAGATGCTTATGAATTTAAATGACATCCCTTGATACTGCTTTCATAAAGTGATGAAGCCATCAGAAAATTATTACATTCAGACAAGAAACCTATTTTTGGGAGTTTGATTTTTAACAGGCATTATGTTCTCTGCCCCAGTAAGGAAATGTTCTGCTCCTGAGATATGATCACCAAGTCAGCATGACACTGTATGGTGCAGGAGACCTCATCTCAACCTGCTCCACATGGATCTGGAGAGGGCTAGCTCTGGTGGACCATGTAACACTGTAGGTAAGAGAGAGACTGAGAGAGAGAGAGAGAGGGCGACAGACAGAGAGAGAGAGAGACACAAAGGAAGAGAAAGAGATAGAGACAGAGAGAGACAGAAATAGAGACAAAGACAGACATTGACAGACTCTGCTCTGTGACTTTCTAACAAGTGACAGAGAGCGAGAGGAGTGTTTTGTCCTGGCATGGCCACGATGGACTCCTCTGTGTATCTCTCACTGCCTAGCCATCCAGACCCTGAAGGAAGGAGAGAGGACACCAGTCACCCTTGTCCTCTCTCACCCGGTCACACAGTCATGATAGCAACATCTCATCTCTGAATCAGCCTCATTAACCTCAGGAGTTATTGTTGAGTGACAGAAACCACTAGAGACAGACTGGTCATCTCTGTCTGGCCTGGTCTGGGTCCTGTGATGTGATTTCCAGTCAGAATGATTTTGTTTTCAGATCACAAGATTATGAATAGCTTGATTATGAATGGTTTAAAACATGCCCGTCTACCAAATCTTTGTTTGTTTACCAGTCTATGACAAATATATTGAAAATATGTTTTTTGAGGAAAAGATAATTCACTTAGGGAAAGTCCATTGAGTCAGCCTTCCTCTTTGAAGAAATCATTTCTAGTTGAAGCCCAGCTGAAGTTTCACCTGGGGTGAAATGATTTTCTCTGTGATTTATGAGTGAATGCGTAGCTAGGAGAGCACGATTGACAGCCTGTGAATGAGTGTGGTGTTTCTGTGGGTATTTGTGTCTGCAGGAAGAGAAGTACAGAAGGAAGTGGTAGCCAGGTAAGTATGACAAATGGAAGCTGGATGAAGGAGCGTGAAGGCAGATTCAGTAAAGCTGCTGGTTTCACTGCAGGTCATTCAGCAGAGACACTGCAGCTCTTGCCTGAGCAGCACAGCAGCCCAGACTTTGAATATCATCAGAAACGCTGTGCTTCTATCAAGCAGAAGCAGTACAGTCAGTAGAGTCAGCAGCTCTGATCCGCAACACCAGAATAAGAGTGCTGTTGTGTTCGTGACACAGACACTGGCGTCAGGATTACTAACACCTTCATACAGCCAGGTCACCTCCTGACACTCATGCACAGAGTTGCATGTGCGCACACAGACACACACACACACACAGACACGCACACGCACCCGCACACATTACCAACACGACAAACAGACACACACACCACGCACACACACACCACAGGCACGCACACACAGCGCGACGACACGCACACACGCACACCACGCAGCATACACACACACACACAACAGGACACACAGACACACGCCACACACGCACACAGGGACCACGAACTAAAATCTATCCTGTGTAGAGAAGAGCTATTGTTCACCAGGCAGAGGAGTGACATTGTAGCGTCCTCAGCAGTGAGCTCCGTTGAGCAGCTCCAGGACCACCAACAACTGCCAGACACCCGCCTGCCTCCGCGACTGGCCTGCCCCACTGCCGCCCCAGTGCCGGCCCCACTGCCTGCGGGCTGCCCGCGCCCCACTGCCTGCCTGCCCACTGCCTGCCCCACTGCCCCACTGCCCTGCCCCACTGCCCTGCCCCGCGCCACTGCCTGCCCCACTGCCTGCCCGCCCCACTGCCTGCCCGCCTCCCCACTGTCTGCCTGCCCCACTGCCTGACCCACTGCCTGCCCGCGGCCGCACTGGACCTGCCCACTGCCTCCCGCCCCACGGCCTGCCCGCCCCCCACTCCCTCCTGCCGTGCCGCCACTGCCCTGCCGTCCCAAACTGCCTGCCCCACTGCTTGCCTGCCCCACTGCCTGCCCGCCCCACTGCCTGCCTGCCCCACTGCCTGCCTACCCCAATGCCTGCCTGCCCCACCGCTTGCCTACCCCACTGCCTGCCTCCCCACTGCCTGCCCCACTGCCTGCCCGCCCCACTGCCTGCCCGCCTCCCCACTGCCTGCCCCACTGCCTGCCCCGGCTTGGGCTGAGGCTGGGGCTGGAACCAGGGCTCTCTTAACTTAAACAACTTAAAGCACAACTTGAACTTGAACTTCTTCTCCTCTCAGACCCCCTTCTCCTCCTCTCAGACCCCCTTCTCCTTCTCTCAGACCCCCTCCTCCTCCTCCTGTATTGCTCCTTTCCAGATGCCTGCAGCCTATAGGACCAGCTCGCTGAAATCTGATCTTCTATGTAGGTCATGTCTTCGACTGAGCAAAAACATCTGAATATGGGTTATGTGTTGTCCCTTGATTATCAACTAGAAAGAGACAGTGAAGCAGCCCCTCCAGCCTGCCCCAAGTCTAGGTATCTACAACCTTCCTTTCTACACAGTACAGTCATGGCTGCCTCACTGACGTCATGTGATCACCAGCACACACATGCTGTGTATCTCTGAGCTGTAGGTTGTGACTGAGAGCGCTCTCATTAACACAGTGATAGTGGTGGTTTTGTAGCAGTGCATTTTGCAGACGTGCATAAACATGTCTGTCAGCAGACAATACCCAAGTCTCTGACAGAGCCGTCAAAATGGTGCACCAGCACTGTGTAGCTTTCAGCACAACACCACAACAATAAGATGCTTATGAATTTAAATGACATCCCTTGATACTGCTTTCATAAAGTGATGAAGCCATCAGAAAATTATTACATTCAGACAAGAAACCTATTTTTGGGAGTTTGATTTTTAACAGGCATTATGTTCTCTGCCCCAGTAAGGAAATGTTCTGCTCCTGAGATATGATCACCAAGTCAGCATGACACTGTATGGTGCAGGAGACCTCATCTCAACCTGCTCCACATGGATCTGGAGAGGGCTAGCTCTGGTGGACCATGTAACACTGTAGGTAAGAGAGAGCTGAGAGAAGAGAGAGAAAAGAAGAGACACGAGGAGAGGAGAGAAAGAGAGAAGAGAGCAAGAGAAAGAGAAAAGCAGGAACAGAGAAGGGCGACAGACAGAGAAGAGAGAGACACAGAAGAGAGAAAGACAGACAAAGAAAGACAGAAAGAAAAGAGACAAAGACAACATGACAGACTCTCTCTTGACTATTCTAACAAGTGACAGAGAGCGAGAGGAGTGTTTTGTCCTGGCATGGCCACGATGGACTCCTCTGTGTATCTCTCACTGCCTAGCCATCCAGACCCTGAAGGAAGGAGAGAGGACACCAGTCACCCTTGTCCTCTCTCACCCGGTCACACAGTCATGATAGCAACATCTCATCTCTGAATCAGCCTCATTAACCTCAGGAGTTATTGTTGAGTGACAGAAACCACTAGAGACAGACTGGTCATCTCTGTCTGGCCTGGTCTGGGTCCTGTGATGTGATTTCCAGTCAGAATGATTTTGTTTTCAGATCACAAGATTATGAATAGCTTGATTATGAATGGTTTAAAACATGCCCGTCTACCAAATCTTTGTTTGTTTACCAGTCTATGACAAATATATTGAAAATATGTTTTTTGAGGAAAAGATAATTCACTTAGGGAAAGTCCATTGAGTCAGCCTTCCTCTTTGAAGAAATCATTTCTAGTTGAAGCCCAGCTGAAGTTTCACCTGGGGTGAAATGATTTTCTCTGTGATTTATGAGTGAATGCGTAGCTAGGAGAGCACGATTGACAGCCTGTGAATGAGTGTGGTGTTTCTGTGGGTATTTGTGTCTGCAGGAAGAGAAGTACAGAAGGAAGTGGTAGCCAGGTAAGTATGACAAATGGAAGCTGGATGAAGGAGCGTGAAGGCAGATTCAGTAAAGCTGCTGGTTTCACTGCAGGTCATTCAGCAGAGACACTGCAGCTCTTGCCTGAGCAGCACAGCAGCCCAGACTTTGAATATCATCAGAAACGCTGTGCTTCTATCAAGCAGAAGCAGTACAGTCAGTAGAGTCAGCAGCTCTGATCCGCAACACCAGAATAAGAGTGCTGTTGTGTTCGTGACACAGACACTGGCGTCAGGATTACTAACACCTTCATACAGCCAGGTCACCTCCTGACACACATGCACAGAGTTGCATTGCGCACACAACCACACCACACACACAACACCACACGCCACACACACATACACACCACACAGAACAGAAACACACACACGCACACACACACAACCCACACACACACACACACACAACGCACACACGCACATACACACACACACACAGACAGACACACAGACACACGCACACACGCACACAACCACACTAGAATCTATCTGTTTAGGAGGAAGGATCTATTTCACCAGCAGAGTGGGAGTACTGTAGCTCTCTCAGGTCAGTGAGCTGCCTGTAGCAGCTCCAGACCACCAGCAACTGCCAGACCACCCGCCTGCCCGCCCCACTGCCTGCCCGCCCCACTGCCTGCCTGCCCCACTGCCTGCCCCACTGCCTGCCTGCCCCACTGCCTGCCTGCCCACTGCCTGCCCCACTGCCTGCCCGCCCCACTGCCTGCCCCACTGCCTGCCCGCCCCACTGCCTGCCCCACTGCCCCACTGCCCTGCCCCACTGCCCTGCCCCACTGCCCTGCCCCACTGCCCTGCCCCACTGCCCTGCCCGGCCCCACTGCCTGCCCCAGCTGCCTGCCGCCCCACTGCCGCCCGCCCCAGCTGCCTGCCTGCCTGCACCCCACTGCCTGCCTTGCCCCACTGCCTCCCCACTGCCTCCCCACTGCCTGCCTGCCTGCCCCACTGCCTGCCTGCCCCACTGCCTGCCCCACTGCCTGCCCGCCCCACTGCCTGCCTGCCCCACTGCCTGCCCGCCCCACTGCCTGCCCCACTGCCTGCCCGCCCCACTGCCTGCCCGCCTCCCCACTGTCTGCCTGCCCCACTGCCGCACCACTGCCTGCCTGCCCACTGCCTGCCCCACTGCTTGCCTGCCCCACTGCCTGCCCGCCCCACTGCCTGCCCGCCCCACTGCCTGCCTGCCTCTGCCTCCACGCCTGCGCCCCCACTGCCTGCCTGCCTCCCCACTGCCTGCCTGCCCCACTGCTTGCCTGCCCCACTGCCTGCCCGCCCGACTGCCTGCCCCACTGCCTGTCTTCCCCACTGCCTGCCTCCCCACTGCCTGCCCCACCCACTGCCTGCCTGCCTGCCCCACTGTCTGCCTGCCTGCCTCCCCACTGCCTGCCTGCCCCACTGCCTGCCTGCCCCACTGCCTGCCCCACTGCCCCACTGCCTGCCTGCCCACTGCCTGCCCCACTGCCTGCCTACCCCAATGCCTGCCTGCCCCACCGCTTGCCTACCCCACTGCCTGCCTGCCCCCCTGCCTTGCCTGCCCCACTCCTGCCCACTGCCTGTCTGCCCCACTGCTTGCCTACCCCACTGCCTGCCTCCCCACTGCCTGCCCCACCCACTGCCTGCCCCACTGCCTGCCTGCCTCCCCACTGCCTGCCCCACTGCCTGCCTACCCCACTGCCTGCCCACTGCCTGCCTCCCCACTGCCTGCCTGCCTGCCTCCCCACTGCCTGCCCCACCCACTGCCTGCCCCACTGCCTGCCTGCCCCACTGCCTGCTTACCCCACTGCCTGCCCCACTGCCTGCTTACCCCACTGCCTGCCCACTGCCTGCCTCCCCACTGCCTGCCCCACTGCCTGCGATAGGCTGTCTGTTAATGCTGCTATAAGTGTGCTGCTCTCAGTGTAGGAGCCACGCTCAGGTAGCATCTCCACACTTCGCACCAACAAACAATATTCAAATGCAAACCAATAAAGAGTTAGAGTTATTCAAAGCCAATAAACAACACTCGGAGTGAACTCAGAGATTTGAGGGATGTCCTCATCCACAGCTGATCCTCTCTCTCACCACATTCTACTGATCCTCTCTCTCACCACATTCTACTGATCCTCTCTCTCTCACCACATTCTACTGATCCTCTCTCTCTCACCACATTCTACTGATCCTCTCTCACCACATTCTACTGATCCTCTCTCACCACATTCTACTGATCCTCTCTCACACATTCTACTTCCTCTCTCTTCACACCATCTTCTACTGATCCTTCTCTCACCACCATCTCTATGATCTCTCTCTCACCATATTCTACTGATCCTCTCTCTCCACATTCTACTGATCCTCTCTCACACATTCTACTATCCTCTCTCTCTCTCACCACATCTACTATTCCTCTCTCTTACCACATTCTACTGATCCTCTCTCACCACATTCTACTGATCCTCTCTCACCACATTCTACTGATCCTCTCTCTCTCTCACCACATTCTACTGATCCTCTCTCTCTCACCACATTCTACTGATCCCTCTCTTCACCACCATTCTACTGACCTCTCTCTCTCTCACCCACATTCTACTGATCCTTTCTCACCACATTCTACTGATCCTCTCTCACCACATTCTACTGATCCTCTCTCACCACATTCTACTGATCCTCTCTCTCTCACCACATTCTACTGATCCTCTCTCACCACATTCTACTATCCTCTCTCTCTCTCTACCCCATTTACTATTCCGCTCTCACCACATTCTACTGATCCTCTCTCTCACCACATTCTACTGATCCTCTCTCACCACATTCTACTGATCCTCTCTCTCACCACATTCTACTGATCCTCTCTCTCACCACATTCTACTGATCCTCTCTCTTACCACATTCTACTGATCCTCTCTCACCACATTCTACTGATCCTCTCTCTCACACATTCACTGATCCTCTCTCTCCACCACATTCTACTGATCCTCTCTCTCTCTCACCACATTCTACTGATCCTCTCTCTCACCACATTCTACTGATCCTCTCTCACCACATTCTACTGATCCTCTCTCACCACATTCTACTGATCCTCTCTCACCACATTCTACTGATCCTCTCTCACCACATTCTACTGATCCTCTCTCACCACATTCTACTGATCCTCTCTCACCACATTCTACTGATCCTCTCTCTCACCACATTCTACTGATCCTCTCTCTCACCACATTCTACTGATCCTCTCTCTCTCACCACATTCTACTGATCCTCTCTCACCACATTCTACTGATCCTCTCTCACCACATTCTACTGATCCTCTCTCTCTCACCACATTCTACTGATCCTCTCTCTCTCCCACATTCTACTGATCCTCTCTCTCACCACATTCTACTGATCCTCTCTCACCACATTCTACTGATCCTCTCTCTCTCACCACATTCTACTGATCCTCTCTCACCACATTCTACTGATCCTCTCTCACCACATTCTACTGATCCTCTCTCACCACATTCTACTGATCCTCTCTCTCTCACCACATTCTACTGATCCTCTCTCACCCCATTCTACTGATCCTCTCCTCTCTCACCACATTCTACTGATCCTCTCTCTCACCACATTCTACTGATCTCTCTCTCTCACTCTACTGATCTCTCTCTCTCTACCACATTCTATGATCTCGTCTCTCTCCACATTCTCTGATCCTCATCTCTCTCCTCCAACATTCTACTGATCGTCTCTCTCACCAATTCTACTGATCCTCTCTCCACACATTTCTCTATCCTCTCTCTCTCCACATTCTACTGATCCTCTCTTCTTTCACCACATTCTACTATCCTCTCTCTCTCCACATTCTATGCTCTCTCTCTCTCTCCACATTATGATCTCTCTCTCTCACCACATTCTACTGATCCTCTCTCTCTCTCACCACATTCTACTGATCCTCTCTCACCACATTCTACTGATCCTCTCTCTCACCACATTCTACTGATCCTCTCTCTCTCACCACATTCTACTGATCCTCTCTCACCACATTCTACTGATCCTCTCTAACCACATTCTACTGATCCTCTCTCTCCACATCTACTGATCCTCCCTCTCTCTCCACATTTCACTGATCGCTCTCTCTCACCACGTTCTACTGATCCTCTCTCTCTCACAACATTCTACTGATCCTCTCTAACCACATTCTACTGATCCTCACTCTCACCACATTCTACTGACCCTCTCTCACCACATTCTACTGACCCTCTCTCACCACATTCTACTGATCCTCTCTCACCACATTCTACTGATCCTCTCTCTCACCACATTCTACTGATCCTCTCTCTCTCCACATTCTACTGATCCTCTATCTTACCACATTCTACTGATCCTCTCTCACCCTATTCTACTGATCCTCTCTCACCACATTCTACTGATCCTCTCTCACCACATTCTACTGATCCTCTCTCTCTCCACATTCTACTGATCCTCTCTCTTACCACATTCTACTGATCCTCTCTCTCACCACATTCTACTGATCCTCTCTCTCCACAATTCTACTATCCTCTCCTCTCTTTCACCACATTCTACTGATCCTCTATCTTACCACATTCTACTGATCCTCTCTCACCACATTCTACTAATCCTCTCTCACACATTCTATGATCTCTCTCTCACCACATTCTACTGATCCTCTCTCTCTCCACATTCTACTGATCCTCTCTCTCTCTCACCACATTCTACTGATCCTCTCTCTCTCCCATTCTACTGATACCTTCCTCTCTCACCACATTCTACTGATCCTCTCTCTCTCTCACCACATTCTACTGATCCTCTCTCACCACATTCTACTGATCCTCTCTCACCACATTCTACTGATCCTTTCTCACCACATTCTACTGATCCTCTCTCACCACATTCTGCCCCGACACATTCAGCCCAACAGTTTTTACAAACCTTTAACGGCTCAATAAGAAACCAATTTCCGAGTGTGCATATGCAGTCTTCTAACTCCAGATCTTCACAGACAGTAAACACGTTATTTTTCCACTCAATAAGTGGTGACGCTTGACTCTTATTTCCCATGATATTTCCCATGCAGTATTGACACAGTTGGGACTTGTATTGGCACAGGAATATATTATTGACTGGAGGACACAACAGCTGTAATCTGAAGGCCTGCAGGGAAAGTGTGTGTGTTTCTACTGCCCGAGAAAGTGAAACAGAGTGAGAGAGAGAAAGAGCGAAACAGACAGAGCAAAACAGAAAGAGAGTGAGAGAGACAGAGGGCGAAAGAGAGTGAGAGAAACAGAGAAACAGAAAGGAAGAGACTCCGTGAGTGAATCAATGAGTGTTGCCCTGCTACATATCTCCAGGACACTTGGGCCCTGTCCTGGAACTGCACTCAAGACATCAACACCACTCCTCCACCAGTCCCTAGATCATCTCTCTTCAAAACCACCACATGCAGGACAGGACGGAAATAGTGCTTCATAACTCACACAATATGAGCATTTCCTCCGGTACTTAATATAATACTTCTCTGGAGTAGCAAGAAAAGGTGACTTTCAGCTTGGTTTCTTATTTGCTTTTTCAACTCAAATATAGCCAATACATTGGAATAAAATACATATCATAATACTGGACTAATATACATAATATAACACTGGAATAATAATACTATAATTCCACGATAAAAAAAGAAAAATACAGATTATTGCAGAAGTTACAGTCATGTCTAAAACCTCCTGTTAACCTGTCATGCATACACATGGTGATTTACTGCTGTGGACCACTTTGGCCATAATGAATACAAAACACCTTAACACAACCTCCACCTGCACAGGTGTTTCACCTGTGCTGATGGGAGAAAGACCCCAGGAAGCTGACTACTCAGTCAGCTGACAAGGATCACTGGCAGAGCCTGTCACCCTGACAACCACCCAACATGGTAGACGAGACCCTGCAGAGAGAGGACGTCCTATCCCCTAACTCTGTACAGAGGAGGTCCTAAAGGGTCTCATACAGCCACAGCAGAAACTAGACAGAGGCTGTGGAAGACCAGACTAGAATAGAGACAGGGATGATGTTCCCAACCAAACAGGCATGTGGTATGCAGAGCACAGCTGTCTGCATAAAAACAAACTTGTCTGGGAGAAAAGAACCACATAACACGAAGTCTGACAGACAAATGCAGAGATATCCCACATCAATACACACACTGTAAGTCCTTTACAAGACTGATCTTTTGTAATATCTAGAAAACCTCTGAGAAAATGTGGGAGGAGGGAGTGAGGAACGGAGGGAGGAACAGAGGAACGAGGGGAGGAACCCGGAGCACTTACGGGGTGGGGAGTTTCCTGAGGCTGTTGGGTTGGGATGTGAGGGTGGCAGACACGGTGGAGGAGGAAAGGAGGGAGACGGAGGGAAGGAGAGAAGGAGATGAGGAAAATATGGGAGGGAGAACGGAGAGCGAGCGGTGGGGAGGGAAAGAATTGGGTAGGAGACGGAGGGAGGAACGGAGGAGGCAAAAAGGATGCGGCAGGGAGCGAGGAAAGGAGAGGAAGTAAGAGGAAAGGAGAGGGAGAAAGGAGGACAGGAGGAAAGGAAGAGAGGGATTGCTTTCCTCGGGCTTATTCCTAGAAGGAGAATCACAAGCTGTGACGAAGCAGGCTGCCTGTGCAGCTTACCCAGTGGGCCACATTTCAGAAGCAGCTCCAATCACCCCTGCCCCCCCCCCCCCCTGCCCACTCCCCCCTCTCCCTGCCCCCCCCTCCCTGCTCACATCCCCCTCTCCCTGCCTCACTTTTGCCTCACTCTGCCACATCACCCCTCCCTCACCCCCCGTCCCTCAGCACTCCCCCCTGTCCTCACCAACCCTCCCCTCTCACCCCACACCCCCCCGCTCACACCCCACCCTGCTCTCACCCACCCACCCTGCTCTCACCCACCAGCCCTTGATCCTGCTCTCACCCACCTCTCCCCTCCGCCCTCACCCACCCTCCACGCCTTCACAACCCCCCATGCCTCCACCACCCCCCCCTGCCTTCACACCCCTCTCCCTGCTGCACTCGCCTCACTCTGCCACATTCGCATCCCCCCTCTCTCCTCTGCCTCACTTCTGCCACATCACGCCCTCCTCCACCCCCCCCCCTGGTAAACAAAATGATGGTGGTATTGAAAGCTGCGATAATATCATCAAACCGCAGGATGTATGAAGGATAAACAGTGAAATCTGATATCAGACATGATTTCACAAACATGTCTAATGAAAATGGCCATGTTTTGTACACTTTATTGTATATTGGAGCAGATTTGTTGGCAGAAAATGAGATCCAGAATCAGTTGTTTACAGGTTTATCTTCTGTCCTCATTATCTATCCTGCGAGGAAACCAGAAGAGGTCCTGCGATACCTGTGCTCTCCGATCAACGCAGCAGTTAACATGCAGACAGGGAGCTGCAAACACATAGCTTAATCCTGCAAATGATGGGACACTGAACGAGATCACACCCAGAAACTGAGAAGCAGCTCAATTCCTTTATAATTCCTTTATGAGTTCAGCCCCTGAACCTACTTCTCCCTCAGGAGTCTCATTTACTAGCCACAAATGCCTTTTCATTTCCTCAACAAGGTGTAGGAGTGGATCCAGCCCCCAGGTAGCACTATGGAGCTGGTTGATACAGGGCTGCTGGTGTAGGGCAGTACTGACACACAGCAGTCCCTGTTACAGTAGAGCAGTACTGACACACAGCAGTCCCTGTTACAGTAGAGCAGTACTGACACACAGAAGTCCCTGTTACAGTAGGGCAGTACTGACACACAGCAGTCCCTGTTACAGTAGGGCAGTACTGACACAGCTGTCTCTGTTACAGTAGGGCAGTACTGACACAGCAGTCCCTGTTAGAGTAGAGCAGTGCTGACACACAGAAGTCGGGCAGACACAGTGGCAGCTGGCAGGGGCAAACTCCCCCACCACAATAGCATCAGCTTAATCCCTGATCTCTGGGATCTGATACCCATCGCTCTTGTCCCTTTCCTGATCTCTCTCCCCTCTCTCTTCCCTCCTCTCTCTCTTCCCTCCTCTATCTCGTCCCTCCACTCTCTCTCCTCTCTCTCGTCCCTCCACTCTCTCTTCCCTCCTCTCTCGTCCCTCCCCTCTCTCTTCCCTCCACTCTCTCTCCTCTATCTCGTCCCTCCACTCTCTCTCCTCTCTCTCGTCCCTCCACTCTCTCTCCTCTCTCTCGTCCCTCCTCTCTCTCTTCCCTCCTCTATCTCGTCCCTCCTCTCTCTTTCCTCTCTTTGGTTTGTTCAGTGACTTCTGACACAGTTGTGCAGATGACATCCTGTTCCTTCATCGTTGAGGCCAAGGCCTTATGGTAAGGGCCCAGGTTAGACTCCAGCAGCCTGGGACATACCCTTCCTGGCACCCCCTCTCTCCCCCTCCCTCTCTCCCCTCTCACCCCCTCTCTCCCTTGCCTCTTTCTAAGGGTCTCTCGCTCCCTGTCCCTCTATAAGGAAGTAACCCCTACATAAATACACACACATATAATACAGTTTCATAGAAAAGGTAGCCAAGCAAAAAAGGTAAAAGCACTAAGGTTAGGGTTAGAGGAGGAAAGAGTGGGAGAGAGAGGGAGAGAGGAGGAGAGTAGGAAAGAGGGGGAGAGGAGGAAAGAGGGGAGAGAGGGGGAGAAGAGGAGAGGAGGAAAGAGGGGAGAGAGGGGGAGAGATGGGGAGTGATGGAGCCTGTGTTTCTGTGTTTTCACTGTTAGAGAAAGAAGCCCAGTCCAGGCCATAGACGCGTCCTGAACCTCCAACCTGGCAACTTGGAGACTCTAGCTTTGCTTCCCAACCTGGCAACTTGGAGACTCTAGCTTTGCTTCCTAACCTGGCAAGCTTTGCTGAGACAGTGAACTAGCACGGAGGCTAATCCTGCCACATATATAGCTGGGTTTATATCCATCTTGGGGAATACAGCAAACCATAATTCCTCTCCTGGTTGCAGAGAGCAGGATGACCAGGTTTAATCCACACTATAGATCACCCTGCTCACTTCACAACACCCCACAGAGCACGTTAGTAGGATTTCCAGTATTATTCTGTGTCGTGAGTTGCAGTCTTCAATCCCCTCTCAATCCCCTGCCATTGTAAAACAGATCTAAACATGTGTTTATGTGGCATATTCCCTATAGATGAATGTCTGTAATAAAGAGATTGTCGTTCTAGACATGACTATGTTTGTCGTCCTTCTACAGAGATGAGGGCCTGGACATGCTTGAAGGCGTCAATGCTGTCTCCTGTCAGTCAGAGGATAACAGTGCTGTCAAAGCCTCAGCACAGCAAGAAGGGAACCTCACGCTGTTGTACAGAGTTACAGTACCACCACAGAAATAATTTCCCAATTAGTGTTGTGTTGTGTGAAAATACACAAGTTTGGTAACTACAATGTGAACGCACATTCCTAACTAGAATTGCACTGCATTCAATTACAGAACACTCTAGGACTCTAGGATCACAAGATCTAAACAACAGCCCAACACCAGCCTAGCATCAGCCCAGCCCAGCACCAGCCCAACACCAGCCCAATACCAGCCCAACACCAGCCCAACACCAGCCTAATACCAGCCCAACACCAGCCCAGCCCAATACCAGCCCAACACCAGGCCAACACCAGCCCAACACCAGCCCAACACCAGCCCAGCCCAATACCAGCCCAACACCAGCCCAAAACAAGCCCAACACCAGCCCAACACCAGCCCAACACAAGCCCAGCCCAGCACCAGTGTAACACCAGCTCAGCCTAATACCAGCCCAGCCCCCCAAGAACAGCCACTCAGTTGCTGTTCCACACAAACAAACCATTATTCTGATAGTATACAGTAGTAATGAACCTCCACCATTCCTGCAGGCCCTCCCTCCCTCTCCCTACTGCCTGTCTTTGAGACAGTCTGTCTCTGAGGTAGTCTGTCTCTGAGGCAGTCTGTCTCTGCGACAGTCTGTCTCTGAGGCAGTCTATCTCTTAGGAATGCTGACTTGGTCAGTGCTTGTCAGCATGTGTTTGTTTAACCTGATATCAGTCCCGTCATGTCAGGTCAGGGAAGCCTTCTGTTCCAGCACTAGGGAGCGTGGCCCTGGACGTGAGGGCAGAGCAGTCACAACCATGCGGGTCAGAAGCATCATTATTTATCTTCACTGAGACATGATCGTATCTGTCAATTACTGCTGTTTTCATTGGTACCAGCAGCCATGTTGGTTTAGTCAGACTGAGAGAGAGGGGGGATGACATAGCAACGTGCTCTGTTGCTTTGACCTTTAGATTAGGGTTGTTAGTTTAGTCAGCTGTGCAGTGAATTACTCTCACACCTCTGTCTCACAAAACAACAATTAGGCCGAAGTGATTAGAGTTGTTTTAAAAGGTGATAAACAGACGTGTGGATGTTGAAGATGCAGCTTTATTAACCACAACGTCTCTGTGCTCAGACAAATAAAACACATGGATGGGTGGATGGATACACACACACGCACACACACGCACGCGCACACGCACACACCAGAGAACAGACTAAAGTATGCCCAACATACAACCTCATGTTGACCTTCATCTTTATTCTGGCTGAGCAGATGATGCTGTTTTATTTATCACTGGCCGGGTCCACACCAGTCTCCCCACCTCGCCTCCCTTTCCCACCTCCCCTTCTCTCCTCTTCTCCTTTCCTCCCTAGACCACTAGTCCTGTGTCCTATCTCCTTGGCTTCCTAGTGCCTGCTTGTATCTCCTCAGATCTTAGTCATACTGCATGCTTCACTGTCTGGAAAGCCTAACCCGAAGGCACTAATCCTGTTAGCAAATGAAACTGCTGGATCAGTCAGAGTTTTCTTTTTGAAGCGTCGGTCCAAATCTCTAAGCAGATATGTTATTTTGCTGAAAAAATATATATAATTGAAAAACGATGAATATTTCAGCATCCTTCGAATGTTCATCCTCTGGCTTCAGTCTGGCTGTATCTTTTCAACCAGACTGAACGAATGCTGTTAAAAATAGGTTTCTATAAAAACATTGATGTGAATGCCTTTCAAAAAAGTTTTGTATAAAAGCATCGATGAAAATCATTTTCTAGATTTACATCTTCTTTAAAACTTGCGTGCAACTTCAAAATGCGTTGGATGTTAAAAACCTTCAGGATAATAATGACATTGGGATTACCATGGCTACCGAGGTCAAGATTGAGGAATAAACACTGACATCAGATTGCAATGAAGAGCCACGACTCAAACGAGTTTGCTTTGGATTCAGTACCAAGGTTCAGAGAGGAGGGAAGTCAGTAAAGAAGATCCAGTCTCTTGTCTCAGCCTGCTGCCTGCAGCCACTGACTGCTGTGTGTGAGGGTGTGGTTAATACAACACCACTGGCTGCTGTGTGTGAGGGTGTGGTTAATACAACAGCCTGAACCCAGTGACTGCTGTGTGTGAGGGTGTGGTTAATACAACAGCCTGCACCCACTGACTGCTGTGTGTGAGGGTGTGGTTAATACAACAGCCTGCAGCCACTGACTGCTGTGTGTGAGGGTGTGGTTAATACCACAGCCTGCACCCACTGACTGCTGTGTGTGTGAGGGTGTGGTTAATACAACAGCCAGCAGCTGGTGACTGCTGTGTGTGTGTGAGGGTGTGGTTAATACAACAGCCAGCTGCCTGCAGCTATAAGCACCTTGACAGGTGATTGGACTGTCTTAGTTTGAGACATTTTAAATGTATTTTTAGCATGTAAAGCTAAGGCCAGGTTGCTGTTCTGAGAGCATCCTGTTATCTGCATCAGTCACACTAGGAGTCTGGCCACATCAGCACCTGTGCTCTCAGCTTGATTTTAAGACCTCTCCCTCTGACAGAATGCTGGCTATAATTCAAGGCAAATTACACCCTTTGAATATTTTTGCTTGGTCTAGTTGAAAAATGTAAATGCTATGGGCTACATAAAAAAAACGATGTTTAAAATTCCCTCTTTCTGCCGTGTTCTGCATGAGATGTGTACTCGATCCTGTGACCAGAAATAACCTGGCAAAAGGATTCGACTTACCCTCGCTAAAGGGCAACATTTAAAGGTATTAATCTTTTAGTGTGGACTTGAGGATCTGTCTCAGGAGTAGGAGGCTGACCTTGAGAGGGGGCGAGGGCATTTCAGGATGAATCTAAATGCAAATCATCCCCCTCCTCTGACAAGAGATCGTAAAATGTAAAAACAAAAGTCCCTGTCCACACTCTTAGAGCTGCATCCTAGTACCAGGCTGGGAGGATGGTAGATAACCAGCAATCCCACATGCAGATCCTATTGGCTGAGAGCTGCATCATGTGACAGTGCACGATCCTATTGGCTGAGAGCTGCATCATGTGACAGTGCACGATCCTATTGGCTGAGAGCTGCATCATGTGACAGTGCTCTATCCTATTGGCTGAGATTTGCATCATGTGACAGTGCTCTATCCTATTGGCTGAGATTTGCATCATGTGACAGTGCACAATCCTATTGGCTGAGAGCTGCATCATGTGACAGTGCACTAATAGAATTAGGGTTCCCTCCGGCAGGTTCCTCTCTCCTGCAACAGATGGAGAACAGTAATACTCGGAGTAACCCAGCAGAACTAATCTGGAATTATGAAAGACCTGAGCAAAGCTGGAATCTTATGAATAAGTTAATGACATCCTGTCTACAAATTAATGGCTGCTGTAATTAAAACGGACTGATTTTAATCACAGTTCCCGAGGACTTGACGATGGAAAGAACATCCCATACAGTTACACAGTCATGCAACACGCACACAAACACTCACAGATGGTATGTTCTAGGGGTACCTGCGTCCTGTCAATAAGGCTCACTGACACCAAACTGCCCAACCACCATGATGCATTCTGTAGCCACACCCTGACACTGCATCATGTGGTCAGATCCCTTCCTGCCACACCCTGACCCTGCATCATGTGGTCAGATCCCTTCCTGCCACATCCTGACCCTGCATCATGTGGTCAGATCCCTTCCTGCTACACCCTGACCCTGCATCATGTGGTCAGACCCCTTCCTGCCACATCCTGACCCTGCATAATGTGGTCAGATCCCTTCCTGCCACAACCTGACCCTGCATCATGTGGTCAGATCCCTTCCTGCCACATCCTGACCCTGCATCATGTGGTCAGATCCCTTCCTGCCACATCCTGACCCTGCATAATGTGGTCAGATCCCTTCCTGCCACATCCTGACCCTGCATCATGTGGTCAGATCCCTTCCTGCTACACCCTGACCCTGCATCATGTGGTCAGATCCCTTCCTGCCACATCCTGACCCTGCATCATGTGGTCAGATCCCTTCCTGCTACACCCTGACCCTGCATCATGTGGTCAGACTAATGCAGTCAGCAGTCAACACAAGCATTTATAAATGTATAAAGGCTTGAAATGCATTAATAATGCATTGCACAGGTGGTACAGTGCATTCAATTAATTGTTAGTGAGGCTTAAAAAAAGCCGAGTGTTTCTCAGAAGTGCTTAGAAAACTGGAGAGCGTTCAACATGCACACCTGCAGAATGTGTGAGTAGCTTCCATCCAGCCTCAGCTGTGTGAATGGGCTCACCTACAGCAGCTGGAGGTCAGCACAAACAAGGACCTCCTTTCATCACATGCAGCAAGACTGACGTGCTGGACTGGGGGGTAAAGAAGGGGCTGAGGGTGAATAAATGAAGAGAGTAGAGACTGAGAACCATGGAGCAGGCACCGCAAGAACAGAGGGAAGAGAAAGGGGAAAGAGACCGCGCCCAGGGCCCCAGCGAGTGAGATGGACACGAGAACCGACGCCCAGACGGTGGGCGGGGGCCACAGACCCCAAACGGCCCCGGGCGCCCGAGCAGGGAAGACGGTCACACCCACGACAAGAGGCCCGACGAACGGGAAGCGGAATCGAAGAGGGCCCGCCCCCGCCCGGGAAGCCGAGACGAGGCGGAAGGAGACCGGCGACGAGGGGAGGAGCCACGGACAGGCGGGCCTGACGGAGGACGGGGGTGACAAGGCAGGGGAGGGAGCCGGGGCGAGATGAGGGAGTGGGAGGAGACCGCACGCGAATGCGCGGGAAACAGAGAGAGGAACAGAGGAGAGCAACAGAGAGGGCCGGTGAAGAAAGAGAAAGAGGAATAGAAAAAGAGGGAGCAGGGACAGGGAGAGAGGGGGAGGGGAGAGGTGAGGAGAGAGAAGCGGAATAGAGAAGGAGAGAGGAGGAGAGACTGAACAGGGGAGGGACCCCGCACCGCACGAGAGAAAGGGGACCCGGCCGAGAGGCCGAGAGACCGCTCGCCCGCGCGGCCGCCCCGTAGAGTGCTCTACTGTGTTCAGCAGAGCTGTTAGCTCTGTCTGACTTCTCTGCAGTAGAGTCTTGTCTAAAATCTAGTCAAAGCGGATAAACCATCATGAGAGGTTTGGTCTGGTAGACTGTGTGTGCACCCTAGGTGGAAAGAACAGGGGACTGTGATCACCCTCAGAGGACTGGGTTTGTGTGCGTGTGTTTATTTATATGTATGTGTCTATGTTTGTGTATGCATGTCTGCTTATGTGTGTATATGTTAATATGTCTGTTAACGTATGTACGTTTACACTGTGCATTGTTTAATCGTCTCTCAGCCTGCTAGCTGCGTGCACAGACAGGAGGGAACACAGTTACATGCACTGACAGGAAGGAACACAGTTACATGCTATGACAGGAAGGAACACAGTTACATGCGCACACAGGAAGGAACACAGTTACATGCTATGACAGGAAGGAACACAGTCACATGCTATGACAGAAAGGAACACAGTTACATGCGCACACAGGAAGGAACACAGTTACATGCGCACACAGGAAGGAACACAGTTACATGCGCACACAGGAAGGGACACAGTTACATGCTATGACAGGAAGGAACACAGTTACATGCACTGACAGGAAGGAACACAGTTACATGCACACACAGGAAGGAACACAGTTACATGCGCACACAGGAAGGAACACAGTTACATGCACACACAGGAAGGAACACAGTTACATGCTATGACAGGAAGGAACACAGTTACATGCGCACACAGGAAGGAACACAGTTACATGCACACACAGGAAGGAACACAGCTGCATTCAGAGACAGGAAGGAACACAGTTGCATGCAGAGACAGGAAGGAACACAGAGAAGGTTCCTGATGTTCCTATTGTTCAGGAGTACCTGACCATTCAAGTTAACTGCTGCATCTGTGTGTGTGTGCCAAGGTAGTCATTCAGTTACCTCCCACTCGTCATCACTACTCGTGGAGCTAGTGTGTGTTTGTGTTCGTTTGTGTGCGTTGGACGAGGTGAACCTGATCAGAGCCCCCTATTACCTTAGGGGAAGTCACAGACACAAGCGTATGTGGCAACACACGCTTACAAAACTCCAAAAAATCCTTGTCATTCACACACACACACACACACCCAACACACACACACCCAACACACACATACCCAACACACACACACCCAACACACATACCCAACACACACATACCCAACACACACACACACCCAACACACACACACCCAACACACATACCCAACACACACACACCCAACACACGCAAACCCAACACACACACACACACACACCCAACACACACACACCCAACGCATGCAAACCCAACACACGTACACCCAACACACGCACACCCAACACACAAATCTATACACACAAAGTGGGCTACACATATGTTAGAAATCCAGGCGTGAAAGGAGTAACGGAATAATGAAAGAATCTCTGATGAGGTCATCTCATCCTGCTCACGTGATTTCTTCTCAGTTTGAATACAGTGACGACAGTGTCCATGTATGAGAAAATGTTGATCTACAGATTTTATGTATTTATTTCCTAAAAAGCAGGTTATATACGGAGCACTAAAATATTTATCCTGGTATATCCTGGTAAAACTTGGACATTACTTAAATGTTCATATTCACTCCAGACTTTTTACTTATTTAGTACAGAGCGCATGAGAGCTCAGCATCACTTGCATGGCTGCTCTCCTGCAGTGAGAATGTCTTAAACTGCTAGCTTACATCCTGCCTGAGTCTGCTAGCTTACATCCTGCCCGAGTCTGCTAGCTTACATCCTGCCTGAGTCTGCTAGCTTACATCCTGCCTGAATCTGCCAGCTCACATCCTGTCTGAGTCTGCTATCTCACATCCTGCCTGAATCTGCTAGCTCACATCCTGTCTGAGTCTGCTAGCTTACATCCTGCCTGAATCTGCTAGCTCACATCCTG
>BROE01000007.1:14887012-14911875 GCA_036571765.1 Plecoglossus altivelis
TCTGCTAGCTTACATCCTGCCTGAATCTGCTAGCTCACATCCTGTCTGAGTCTGCCAGCTCACATCCTGCCTGAAACTGCTAGCTCACATCCTGTCTGAGTCTGCTAGCTCACATCCTGCCTGAGTCTGTTAGCTCACATCCTGTCTGAGTCTGCTAGCTCACATCCTGTCTGAGTCTGCTAGCTCACATCCTGCCTGAGTCTGTTAGCTCACATCCTGCCTGAAACTGCTAGCTCCAGCACATCAGATTGCAAATGTCTGAGCACAAATGCTTTTAGTTTTTATATTTGGGCCTTTTTATTGATATATGGAGCTTCCTATCCTGCTGCATGCCAAGAGAGAAATAGGACAGCAGGGACAAACATCCAGAAAACATCCCAGTTCAGAATCTGACCAGGACCTCAGACTCCAAGATATGCACTCTTACACGGTGAGCCGCAGTGTGTTCTGACGGGGACTAGTTCACGACACGCTCTGCCTTTGGGGTTTGCTAGACAGCTTGCTAGAATTTGCATCACTCATGTTTCACATCGTCAAGGGAGCCATCACTTGACCAATAGGATTACTCCAGGAAGTCCCATGGTTCCCTTTCTAAAGAAACGGCCTGGGGGCGGGCTCATTTCCACTTCGTCAGAATGAGTGACAGGTGAAGAAGCCAGTCAGAAGCCTGCAGCTGTCAACATTCATTTAACCGTCTCCACAGGCTAACAGATAGTGTGACACTGAATATTGAGTCGTCATTTCGCCTGGAGGAACGAGGGCTGAAAAGGGTATGGAGGATGAAAAGCAAGTCCCAGCAGATTCTGCTGAAATGCACAACTCGGGCGAAAAATGAACAGTGATGGAAATAAATGTGTAGAATCTTACATAGCTACTCTGATACCGCTCGCGTTCTACGCTGTGGTCAATACGTTTATCGCATGTTCCTCTACTACATATCCTGTACACATAGAAGTCTGCTGTTACGCTGCACTTAGTTAGCACAGCTGTACTCTAGCAGGGCTGCATGCCCCCTACTACCTCAGTAATTGCATATCTAACCTGCCAGCATGTATATCAGTCAAGACTACAGATTTACCACAGTGCCTCCTCGCCTTGTTCTTCTCTCACCAGCTTTCTCTCTCTTCCAACCACTCTGTCCTCATCCCTCTCTCTCCGTCTCCTCTCAGGCCTTAAATTATAGATGGGCTGTGTGTGGAGGGGGGTCTTTCAGACCACAGATGAAAGAGCAGGGAAGCCTGGCCTGCAGCAGGATCTGCTGTAATTACCCCTCCTACCCTTCCACTCAGAAACACTCTGTACCCCTCCACTCAGAAACACTCTGTACCCCTCCACTCAGAAACACTCTCTACTCCTCCACTTAGAACACGCTCTACCCTCCACTCAGAAACACTCTCTACTCCTCCACTTAGAAACACTCTCTACCCCTCCACTCAGAAACACTCTGTACCCCTCCACTCAGAAACAGTCTGTACCCCTCCACTCAGAAACACTCTGTAACCCTCCACTCAGAAACACTCTGTACCCCTCCACTCAGAAACACTCTGTAACCCTCCACCCTACACTCAGAAACACTCTGTAACCCTCCACTCAGAAACACTCTGTACTCCTACACACAGAAACACTCTGTACCCTTCCACTCAGAAACACTCTTCAGTAAATGTGCATCTGAGGAGAACTGTTGATGAGACCATCATGATGTTGATGAGCTCCTCCACCCCTCTGGCCCCTCCTCCCTCCCTCCACACTCCCAGCCCCTCCTCCCTCCCTGCTTCCCTTGCAGTCCTTTCATTTAGATGTGGGATAACCTGTTTCACTATCGTTTGCATATCTGGTTAGTTCTAAGGAGCGATGGTTAGCTACATTTATCTTAGAGCTAATTCAGGGGTCTGTTGCTATAGGTAACAAACTTCCACATCGTTATGACATCAACTGTAATTGTTGCCTCAACCTTAATATGTTCAACCTCTTTGGCACTGAGTATGTTGGGTATAACTGCCTTCTGAACATCGTATGGTATAAACTCTTCTGGAACAGACTGCCTGATCACTCTCTGCAAAGTGAGCGGATTATTTTCAGAGTCATCCATCCGTGAATTCAACAAAGTCTAAGCTCTCTTCATTCAAGGTCACAGCCAGCTCAGAGCTGTCAGTAGATGAACATTCCTCAGACAGTCATCAAAGAGAATATCTACTGTTTTTTCCTTCAGAACCTTTCGAGGTTAAGAAAAAGTTGTCAAGAAGAAGGAGATAAACGACTTTTACTAATTAAACTGCGAATTTTGCAAATCCTTCTTTGTCATTGTTGCTGGCATGTTCTCCAACCTTACAGAGTATCGTCAATAGTGGTGTGCGGCAGCCATTTTGAATCAGTGTCAAGCATCTGTTGTGCTGAGATTAAGGGAGATCACAAGATTGCATTTCCTTTCAATCCAGATATTGTGAGCATGAAGTCACCCTAAAGGAACTTTCAGGTTACTGCTAGCAGAGTGAATGTGTTCAGTAACAAAGCCTCAAAACCCTGTCCTCCAATCCCTTTTGGTTCCCTTCCTGCCCCCCCAGACCCTCTCTCTGTCAGCCCTCGCCTTTTGTCTCTCTCCCTTCCTCTGTGGTTGTCTACCTTGGAGCTGAATCACTCTTGTGAGGGCGATTTCTCCATAGCCTTTCCCTCCAGCAGAGACCATGAACATGGAAAACCACTCCAGGCTAAGTCCTGTCGACCTCATCCATGGTTTGAGGTCATCTGAGAGGACATCCAGGACGGAGTTGTTACAGACTGTGGCTGTTCTCTCCTTAAAGGACACTGCGTTGTCAGAGATGCTGGATGGGTGATTAAAAATACATTTCTGCACGCTGTGAAATGTCCTGCTATGCTGCCTCTCCCTAAGGATGTCCTGGCTGCCATCTCCTGGTTAAGTGAACCTTCCTTTCTTGCTCACTCACCCTGCTTCACAAGAGACAGACAGGCCTTCACAGGAAGTGATGTAGTGCCCAGCACTACAGGAAGTGATGAAGGATGCCTAGCACTACAGGAAGTGATGAATGATGCCCTGCTCAACAGGAAGTCATGAAAGATGCCCTGCACTACAGGAAGTGATGAAGGGTGCCCAGCACTACAGGAAGTGATGAAGGATGCCCTGCTCAACAGGAAGTGATGAAGGATGCCCTGCTCAACAGGAAGTAATGAAGGATGCCCTGCTCAACAGGAAGTAATGAAGGATGCCCTGCACTACAGGAAGTGATGAACGATGCCCAGCACCGCAGGAAGTGATGAAGGATGCCCTGCTCAACAGGAAGTAATGAAGGATGCCCTGCACTACAGGAAGTGATGAAGGATGCCCTGCACTACAGGAAGCGATGAAGGATGCCCAGCACCGCAGGAAGTGATGAAGGATGCCCTGCACTACAGGAAGTGATGACTGTATTTTATTTAGAACATTAGCTAGTATTAATATACATCTAATGTTCATCTTCATTTAATGACAGGGCTCATACTAGTCTTTCTTTAGTTTAGGGCTAATACTAGTCTTCCTGTTAGCTCAGGGCTAATGCTAGTTTTCCTGTTAGCTCAGGGCTCTTGCTATTTTACCTTGTAGCTCAGGGCTAATGCTATTTTACCTTGTATCTCAGGGCTAATGCTATTCTTCCCGTTAGCCTAAGGCTCATGCTATTTTACCCTGTGGCTTGGGGCTAATGCTATTCTTCCTTTTATCTGTTCTTGTATAACTATAGGGACATGATTCAATATCCTGCCAGTGGCTTTCATTCTTGTAAAAATGCAATGGTGAATTGAATTGAGATCTTATAAAATAAAAGACATAACATGTTGCTATCTACTGATAATTTGTGAGGCTTTAACCATGTCAAGGTGTTTGCATCCTCCAGCCCCTCCCGCTGCCTCTGCTCTGCCAGTCATCCGGTCAAACAGACAGCACTCAGGTGCTGATGACCCCTCTGGGGGAAATGCCAACAACGATTAAGACCTCGCCTCACAGAAATGGCATCTCAGATTGAGATCACTTTCTCACTGGAAGAGCTTTATAGATTGTTTCTCAAAGGTCAAGTCAGCGTCCTTACAGGACAAAGGCAGCAAACAAAAATCAAAGGACTGCACTCCAGTCCATTTCCTCGTTGTCCCTTGCAGATGTGTCTGGTATCAGATCCTGTCAGACTCTCAGCAGGAAAGGCGACACATGATCGCCTCACAAATACGTGTCTCTTACTGTGCTGAGGAGTGATTACACAGTGAACGTGCTTCTAAAAGGTGTCTGTAATGTGACTGATTGATGCCAGAGGTCTACGACCTCTCATGCTTCCTCTAATGTTAAGCCTGAGCAGCTGAGGAGGATCAGACAGGTCCCTCCTCTGTCCCATATTAATCATGATGATGACGGCTGTGAGGGAGGGAGGGGGCCACCGCCAGGGCCACGCCTGGGGAGGGATCAGCTGACAGACCAGAGCTCCATCTACCTGAATATGCCTGAATATGCCTGTCACAACACACAGGAGGGCAGGGGGAGGGCAGGGGGGGAGGGAGGGAGGGGGAGGCAAGCGGGGAGGGACAGGGGGGAGGGCAGCGGGGAGGACAGCTGAGGGAGGGCAGGAGAGAAGGGAGGGCAGGGGGAGGGGAGGCAAGGGGGAGGGAAGGTGGGAGGGCACGCGGGGGAGGGCAGCGGGGAGGGCAGCGGGGAGGACAAAGGCAGTCTGGAGGACAGCGGGGAGGGCAGAGAGGGGGAGGGGGGCAGGGGGGGAGGGAGGGGGAGGGCATCGGGGAGGCAGAGGGGGAGGGCAGCCTGGGAGGACAACAGCGGAGACAGGGGGAAGGGTCCACGGGGGGGAGGACATCGAGGGGACGGGGCAAGCGGGGAAGACTAGTGGGGAGGGCAGGAGAGGAAGGGAAGGGCAGGGGGGAGGGCGGAGTGGCGGGAAGGAGAATATCAGACTCTGGGTACCTGTTATAACTAACGGGGCGGTCGGAGCGAGGTGGGGGCATTATGTGTATTGTTTTGTTCAGCTATTCGGGACCGCGCACTGGTATTTTCTTTTCTTTCCTGAGAATAATTCATCTAAAGGGAAATAATTTGGCTTTCCACAACACCGTGCCAGATTTATGAACTAATATCGACACCATGATTATCTACACAAAACATCTATTACCATAATTATGTTTTGGACGAGAAAATATCATACATTATCTCGAGGCTGGCCAGGAAAGTGTTCACTTTGCAGGTTGACACAGAGCATGCTCCCCATGCATACAGCTAAGCTCACACCTCTGTTCTGGATAAAAGAAGAAATGTACAGTTTCATGTTGTTTAGAAAGCAGTGAAAGTCATTCCATTGTGAGAATGTTGAGACGTGTTGCAGGCATGACTTCCTGCCAGATTAACATAGGACACACTCCCCTTGTGTGAGTCTGGGTTCCTCATCCAAAAACGTCGGACACGCTCCCTCACAACCGGGGAAACACACATGGGATTTGCAGGTCACTGAATTGACTATGGAACATAATTTAGTGGTAGCTGGATTCCATTTGACTTGAAATTAAAGTCACAGTGTGTGCCTTCACAGCCATCAGTCAACGCTGCTTCCATTACCAGACGACTGGGCTCACCAGGCTCAGAACAGCCCGGCAACAGAGACTGAATTAATTACCAGTGTTCTGCCAACTGGCTGCATTAAAACCTAACTAGTCATGATCAAGACATTATTATAATCATAGCGGTCAGATGGAAAAAAACGGATTGATCATTTCCTTTGTGACTGGGTCAATCAGAACAGAGAACACAGAACCAGGAAAAACACCAGGGTCTGATCAGAACCAGGCAGAACACCAGGGTCTGTTCAGATCCGAGAGGAACACCAGGGTCTGTTCAAGACAGAACCAGGCAGAACACCAGGGTCTGATCAGAACCAGGCAGAACACCAGGGTTTCTCCCAGTAGGTGAGCCAGTGAGGGGGATTCCTATGAGCAGCAGAGTCTACAAACAATTCTTGTTCTGCTAATGGGACCTGTAGCCATGGGGACCGTAGCCATGGCTGCAGCTCATCATGATAGCTTCTACAGGGGGCTGGGAGGATGTATTATACAGCATCCTCTCCTGCTGAAAGAGGTTGCTTTACCGTGGAAACAAGCCAAAGAGAACCATCACTGAGCCAATCAGACGCCTGAGTCCTTCAACATAGCATGAATGGTGTCAACAGACAGGCTTGGATGCAACATGGTCTTCAGATGGACCTTGAGGTGAAGAAAGTCTGGGTTAGGAGAAGTCAGGTAATCTGGAGCAGGGACAATGCAGGTTAGGAGTAGTCAGGTCATTTGGATTAGGAAGGTCTGGGTTAGGACATCAAGTAATCTGGATTAAGAAAGATTAGAAAATAGAAATATGTAGCTCCGTCTAAATTTGCATACACTCAAATTAGCTTAGTTCCGTTTCCCATATTCCAGTACACAGGTCCACGCACTGCGATCCTTGAGTACCAGGTCTTGTTACCACTGTTGTCCTGTTTCCGAGGCGACTGACCTAGACGTATTTGCGGCGCCATTTCGTTTGAGAGCAATTTATCTGTTAGCTTGCTCTATGCCACCCAATCACAGGTGAATCTAATCCAGGTTTAGACCCGTTGTAGCTTGTGTTTGTTTACAGAGATCAGGCTCCCATGGCGGAGAGATGGAGAGATTCAATTTGAAGCGTGGCCAGGGCTGGCCTGTCTCAACACTGACACACATCCTCACTTTGCATTTGCAGTGAGTGACTGGAATATTTTTGGCTTGTTTAAACTAAGGAAAACAGTCGGATTCTTTCAGATCAGAACTCCAAGGCAAAGCTCTGCTAACCAGGGGAAGATGCATTCAAGCTTCTGGCTTTGATATTCTGGAGCCTGTTCTGGTTCTGGTTCTGGTTGAGGTTCTGGTTTAGGTTCTGGTGCTTGGTCCTAGTTCTAGAACTAGTTCTAGACCTAGTCCTGGTCCTAGTTCTGTTTTTAGCTGAGCAGAAGTTGAATGGTTTAACAGCGAGACAAGATGAATGTATTTCATAAATCATGAATGATCGACAGGGCTGATGGAACTGAGGCTTCAGAGCCTTGTGCACTGTGGAGGTGTTTTCACATCACAATTATTTTTGGTGCTGTTGCTCCTCTACAGCCTCTCCCTGCCTGTCTACTGCTGCCAGCATCAAGCCTCCCTCCCACAAGCAATTATCAGGTGAATGAGATTAGAAAGTAAGTTACTGGTCTAACCTGCTGTGATACTGAACAGCAGGCAAGAGTTAGAATCAGTCCAAACACTCCTGAACAGCAGACAAGAGTTAGAATCAGTCCAAACACTCCTGAACCACAGACAAGAGTTAGAATCAGTCCAAACACTCCTGAACCACAGACAAGAGTTAGAATCAGTCCAAACACTCCTGAACAGCAGGCAAGAGTTAGAATCAGTCCAAACACTCCTGAACAGCAGGCAAGAGTTAGAATCAGTCCAAACACTCCTGAACCACAGGCAAGAGTTAGAATCAGTCCAAACACTCCTGAACCACAGGCAAGAGTTAGAATCAGTCCAAACACCCCTGAACCACAGACAAGAGTTAGAATCAGTCCAAACACTCCTGAACCACAGACGAGAGTTAGAATCAGTCCAAACACTCCTGAACCACAGGCAAGAGTTAGAATCAGTCCAAACACTCCTGAACCGGAGGCCAGAGTTAGAATCAGTCCAAACACTCCTGAACCAGAGGCCAGAGTTAGAATCAGTCCAAACACTCCTGAACCACAGGCGAGAGTTAGAATCAGTCCAAACACTCCTGAACCACAGACAAGAGTTAGAATCAGTCCAAACACTCCTGAACCACAGACAAGAGTTAGAATCAGTCCAAACACTCCTGAACCACAGGCAAGAGTTAGAATCAGTCCAAACACTCCTGAACCAGAGGCCAGAGTTAGAATCAGTATTTCCCCAAAAAAAAAAACCCCCCCCCAAAAACTTCCCTGAAAAAACCCCCCCAAAAACCAGGCAAGAGTTAGAATCAGTCCAAACACTACTGAAGTCGCAGAAAGTTTGTTAGTTTTACACACTGAGCATCGATCAGACAGCAGTACAGCAGCCTACTGCCTCTCTGGTTCATGTCTGCTGTTAGAGTAAGAACAAAAGTCTGCAGTCCGTCTGTGGTTCTGTCTGGTTCTGTCTGCAGTCCGTCTGTGGTTCTGTCTCTAGTTCAGTATGCAGTCCCTCTGTGGTTCTGTCTCTAGTTCTGTCTGCAGTCCCTCTGTGGTTCTGTCTCTGGTTCTGTCTGCAGTCAGTCTGTGGTTCTGTCTGTGGTTATGTCTGGTTCTGTCTGCAGTCCCTCTGTGGTTCTGTCTCTAGTTCAGTATGCAGTCCGTCTGTGGTTCTGTCTCTGGTTCTGTCTGCAGTCCCTCTGTGGTTCTGTCTGGTTCTGTCTGGTTCTGTCTCTGGTTCTGTCTGGTTCCGTCTCTAGTTCTCAGCCTTCAGTCCCTCAATGTTCCTGTTTTCTGTTTCAGCAGCAGAAACACCAGTGGGTCTTCAAATGCCACTGAGGGCTTGAAGAAGGAGTGAGGGCTGGGATTACAATACATCACAGAACGTACAAGCACACGCGCACACACCTACACACCTGCACGCACACACCTGCACGCACACACCTACACACATACACACACACACACCTACACACACACCTACACACACACACACACCTACACACACACAGACACACACACACACACACACACCTACACACACATCTACACACACACACACACACCTACACACACCCACACACAAATATACAAACAGACTTGTGCACATACAGAGATATATGCATACACACATAGACTCACATATACACAGACTCACACACATATCCACAGAGAGAGAGAGACAGACACACGCTATTAGGCATTAAAAAACTTAGGCACACATGTTGTACACAGCATGCTAGAAGAACCTCCAAACACACACACACACTCTACAAATATTGACTGTTTTGTCTGATCCTCTGAGGAGGGCGTTTGCCAGTGTGCCAGCCTGTCTCCATCTTTGGCATCAGCCTGTTCCACGTGTCTCCTGACAGCCTCACCCCACATCAGCATCCAGACAGATGCTGGCGTGAAAACTAACACCATCAAACATGTTCCTTCTTGTAGTACTTTCCCATGACACACTAATGCAGCCTCCTTCAGCCTCCCATGACACACTAATGCAGCCTCCCATGACACACTAATGCAGCCTCCTTCAGCCTCCCATGACACACTAATGCAGCCTCCTATGACACACTAATGCAGCCTCCTTCAGTCTCCCATAACACACTAATGCAGCCTCCTATGACACACTAATGCAGCCTCCCATAACACACTAATGCAGCCTCCTATGACACACTAATGCAGCCTCCTTCAGCCTCCTATGACACACTAATGCAGCCTCCTATGACACACTAATGCAGCCTCCCATGACACACTAATGCAGCCTCCTATGACACACTAATGCAGCCTCCTATGACACACTAATGCAGCCTCCTATGACACACTAATGCAGCCTCCTATGACACACTAATGCAGCCTCCTATGACACACTAAAGCAGCTTCCTATGACACACTAATGCAGCCTCCCATGACACACTAATGCAGCCTCCCATGACACACTAATGCAGCCTCCTATGACACACTAATGCAGCCTCCTATGACACACTAATGCAGCCTCCTTCAGCCTCCCATAACACACTAATGCAGCCTCCTATGACACACTAATGCAGCCTCCTTCAGCCTCCCATGACACACTAATGCAGCCTCCTATGACACACTAATGCAGCCTCCTTCAGCCTCCCATGACACACTAATGCAGCCTCCTATGACACACTAATGCAGCCTCCTATGACACACTAATGCAGCCTCCTATGACACACTAATGCAGCCTCCTATGACACACTAATGCAGCTTCCTATGACACACTAATGCAGCTTCCTATGACACACTAATGCAGCTTCCTATGACACACTAATGCAGCTTCCTATGACACACTAATGCAGCTTCCTATGACACACTAATGCAGCTTCCTATGACACACTAATGCAGCTTCCTATGACACACTAATGCAGCTTCCTATGACACACTAATGCAGCTTCCTATGACACACTAATGCAGCTTCCTATGACACACTAATGCAGCTTCCTATGACACACTAATGCAGCTTCCTATGACACACTAATGCAGCTTCCTATGACACACTAATGCAGCTTCCTATGACACACTAATGCAGCTTCCTATGACACACTAATGCAGTCTCCCATGACACACTAATGCAACCTCCCATAACACACTAATGCAGCCTCCCATAACACCCTAATGCAGCCTCCCATAACACCCTAATGCAGCCTCCCATAACACCCTAATGCAGCCTCCCATAACACCCTAATGCAGCCTCCCATAACACCCTAATGCAGCCTCCCATAACACCCTAATGCAGCCTCCCATAACACCCTAATGCAGCCTCCCATAACACCCTAATGCAGCCTCCCATAACACCCTAATGCAGCCTCCCATAACACCCTAATGCAGCCTCCCATAACACCCTAATGCAGCCTCCTATGACACACTAATGCAGCCTCCTATGACACACTAATGCAGCCTCCCATGACACACTAATGCAGCCTCCCATGACACACTAATGCAGCCTCCCATGACACACTAATGCAGCCTCCTTCAGCCTCCCATGACACACTAATGCAGCCTCCTATGACACACTAATGCAGCCTCCTATGACACACTAATGCAGCCTCCTATGTCACACTAATGCAGCCTCCTATGTCACACTAATGCAGCCTCCTATGTCACACTAATGCAGCCTCCTATGTCACACTAATGCAGCCTCCTTAAGCCTCCTATGACACACTAATGCAGCTTCCTATGACACACTAATGCAGCTTCCTATGACACACTAATGCAGCTTCCTATGACACACTAATGCAGCTTCCTATGACACACTAATGCAGCTTCCTATGACACACTAATGCAGCTTCCTATGACACACTAATGCACCCTCCCATAACACACTAATGCAGCCTCCCATAACACACTAATGCAGCCTCCCATAACACACTAATGCAGCCTCCCATAACACACTAATGCAGCCTCCCATAACACACTAATGCAGCCTCCCATAACACACTAATGCAGCCTCCCATAACACACTAATGCAGCCTCCCATAACACACTAATGCAGCCTCCTATGACACACTAATGCAGCCTCCCATGACACACTAATGCAGTCTCCCATAACACACTAATGCAGCCTCCCATAACACACTAATGCAGCCTCCCATAACACACTAATGCAGCCTCCCATAACACACTAATGCAGCCTCCCATGACACACTAATGCAGCTTCCCATGACACACTAATGCAGCCTCCCATAACACACTAATGCAGCCTCCCATAACACACTAATGCAGCCTCCCATGACACACTAAAGCAGCTTCCTATGACACACTAATGCAGCTTCCTATGACACACTAATGCACCCTCCTATGACACACTAATGCACCCTCCCATAACACACTAATGCAGTCTCCCATGACACACTAATGCAGCCTCCCATGACACACAAATGCAGCCTCCCATGACACACAAATGCAGCCTCCCATGACACACAAATGCAGCCTCCCATGACACACAAATGCAGCCTCCCATGACACACAAATGCAGCCTCCCATGACACACAAATGCAGCCTCCCATGACACACAAATGCAGCCTCCCATGACACACAAATGCAGCCTCCCATGACACACAAATGCAGCCTCCCATGACACACAAATGCAGCCTCCCATGACACACAAATGCAGCCTCCCATGACACACAAATGCAGCCTCCCATGACACACAAATGCAGCCTCCCATGACACACAAATGCAGCCTCCCATGACACACAAATGCAGCCTCCCATGACACACAAATGCAGCCTCCCATGACACACAAATGCAGCCTCCCATGACACACAAATGCAGCCTCCCATGACACACAAATGCAGCCTCCCATGACACACAAATGCAGCCTCCCATGACACACAAATGCAGCCTCCCATGACACACAAATGCAGCCTCCCATGACACACAAATGCAGCCTCCCATGACACACAAATGCAGCCTCCCATGACACACAAATGCAGCCTCCCATGACACACAAATGCAGCCTCCCATGACACACAAATGCAGCCTCCCATGACACACAAATGCAGCCTCCCATGACACACAAATGCAGCCTCCCATGACACACAAATGCAGCCTCCCATGACACACAAATGCAGTATTTTTCATGACACACTATGCTCAGGGCTCCATTGACTCATGCAAGTCCTCTATGACTACTCCTAATGCAAGTTACGTTTGACACACTTAATGCAGTCTCCATGACACATTAAGCAGTCCTCATGAACACTAATGCAGGTCTCGATGGAACAGTGAATGCAGATCAGTGACACACTAAGTGCAGTCCTCCCATGACACACTATGCAGCCTCTATGACACTATCTAATGCGATGCCGCCATTGACACACTAATGCAGTCCTTCTATGACAACTAATGCAGTCTTCCTATGACACAAAATTGCGTTCTTATGACACAATAATTGCATGATTCTGCGTATGACACACTAATGCCAGCCTCCTTGACAACTAATGCGCTCCTCTGGAGCACACCTAAATGCAGGCCTCCCATGACACCACTAGTGCAGCCTCCATGACACACTAATGCATCCTCCCATGACACACTAAAGCAGCCTCCTATGACACACTAAAGCAGCCTCCTATGACACACTAAAGCAGCCTCCTATGACACACTAAAGCAGCCTCCTATGACACACTAAAGCAGCCTCCTATGACACACTAAAGCAGCCTCCTATGACACACTAAAGCAGCCTCCTATGACACACTAAAGCAGCCTCCTATGACACACTAAAGCAGCCTCCTATGACACACTAAAGCAGCCTCCTATGACACACTAAAGCAGCCTCCTATGACACACTAAAGCAGCCTCCTATGACACACTAAAGCAGCCTCCTATGACACACTAAAGCAGCCTCCTATGACACACTAAAGCAGCCTCCTATGACACACTAAAGCAGCCTCCTATGACACACTAAAGCAGCCTCCTATGACACACTAAAGCAGCCTCCTATGACACACTAAAGCAGCCTCCTATGACACACTAAAGCAGCCTCCTATGACACACTAAAGCAGCCTCCTATGACACACTAAAGCAGCCTCCTATGACACACTAAAGCAGCCTCCTATGACACACTAAAGCAGCTTCCTATGACACACTAATGCAGCCTCCTATGACACAATAATGCAGCTTCTATGAAACCTTAATGCAGCTTCCTATGACACACTAATGCAGCCTCCTATGACACACTAATGCAGCCTCCTATGACACACTAATGCAGCCTCCCATGACACACTAATGCAGCCTCCCATGACACACTAATGCAGCCTCCCATGACACACTAATGCAGCCTCCTATGACACACTAATGCAGCCTCCCATGACACACTAATGCAGCCTCCCATGACACACTAATGCAGCCTCCTATGACACACTAATGCAGCCTCCTATGACACACTAATGCAGCCTCCTATGACACACTAATGCAGCCTCCTATGACACACTAATGCAGCTTCCCATGACACACTAATGCAACCTCCCATAACACACTAATGCAGCCTCCCATGACACACTAATGCAGCCTCCCATGACACACTAATGCAGCCTCCTATGACACACTAATGCAGCCTCCCATGACACACTAATGCAGCATCCTCCAGCTTCCTATGACACACTAATGCACCCTCCCATAACACACTAATGCAGCCTCCCATAACACACTAATGCAGCCTCCCATAACACACTAATGCAGCCTCCCATAACACACTAATGCAGCCTCCCATAACACACTAATGCAGCCTCCCATAACACACTAATGCAGCCTCCCATAACACACTAATGCAGCCTCCCATAACACACTAATGCAGCCTCCCATAACACACTAATGCAGCCTCCCATAACACACTAATGCAGCCTCCCATAACACACTAATGCAGCCTCCCATAACACACTAATGCAGCCTCCCATAACACACTAATGCAGCCTCCCATAACACACTAATGCAGCCTCCCATAACACACTAATGCAGCCTCCCATAACACACTAATGCAGCCTCCCATAACACACTAATGCAGCCTCCTCCAGCTTCCTATGACACACTAATGCACCCTCCCATAACACACTAATGCAGCCTCCTATGACACACTAATGCAGCCTCCATGACACACTAATGCGACCTCCATGACACATATTGCAGTCTCCTGACCACTAATGCCCTCATGCCTAATGCAGCTCCATGACAGACTAAGCAGTTCCTCCCAGCCCGACGCATCATTTGCGGATGACTGCTGTCAACACGACTCTCAGAAGACTCTGTCTCTTGGGATTAAAGTTAATTGATGTGCCATTAGTAAGCATCAAAGAGAACACGTAGCTCAGGCTAGAACCAGGTGATGTCATTGATGGCAGTGGAAATGCCAGCAACTTGGATGATAGCTTGTAGAATTGTGAGAGATGTAGAATTGTGAGAGATGTAGAATTGTGAGAGATGTAGAATTGTGAGAGATGTAGAATTGTGAGAGATGTAGAATTGTGAGAGATGTAGAATTGTGAGAGATGTAGAATTGTGAGAGATGTAGAATTGTGAGAGATGTAGAATTGTGAGAGATGTAGAATTGTGAGAGATGTAGAATTGTGAGAGATGTAGAATTGTGAGAGATGTAGAATTGTGAGAGATGTAGAATTGTGAGAGATGTAGAATTGTGAGAGATGTAGAATTGTGAGAGATGTAGAATTGTGAGAGATGTAGAATTGAGATGTGTCTGCAGAAGTGTGTCTCCGTGTGACATGTCCTGATTACTGTATCTTCTTCTGAAATGATTCTACAGTAGCAAAGGTCAGATAAACAAAATAGTGACTTTAAAAAAACTTTAGGAGAGAAGGGGGGAGGAGGATGGGAGGGGAAGGGAACCACAGAAGGGACATGAAACGAGAGGAGGGAGAGGAGAAAGGGAGGGGAGGGGTTAGGAGGAGAGAGGAGAGGAGAGGAGGAGGAGGAGAAGGAGAGGGGCGGTGCAGCTTCCTATGACACACTAATGCAGCTTCCTATGACACACTAATGCAGCTTCCTATGACACACTAATGCAGCTTCCTATGACACACTAATGCAGCTTCCTATGACACACTAATGCAGCTTCCTATGACACACTAATGCAGCTTCCTATGACACACTAATGCAGCTTCCTATGACACACTAATGCAGCTTCCTATGACACACTAATGCAGCTTCCTATGACACACTAATGCAGCTTCCTATGACACACTAATGCAGCTTCCTATGACACACTAATGCACCCTCCTATGACACACTAATGCAGCCTCCTTCCAGCCCTCCCAGTAACACCACTAATCGCAGCCCTCCCATAAACACACTCAATGCAGCCTCCCACTATGACACACCTCAATGCAGCTCCTCTAGTGCCTCCATGACCACCACTAATGCACACCTCTCCCCAGGACACACAATGAGCCTCCATGACACACTAATTGCAGGCCTCCTCAGCCTCCTAACACACTAATTCAGCCTCCTATGACACACTAAAGCAGCTTCCTATGACACACTAATGCAGCCTCCCATAACACACTAATGCAGCCTCCTATGACACACTAATGCAGCCTCCTTCAGCCTCCCATAACACACTAATGCAGCCTCCCATAACACACTAATGCAGCCTCCTTAAGCCTCCTATGACACACTAATGCAGCCTCCTTCAGTCTCCCATGACACACTAATGCAGCCTCCTTCAGCCTCCCATAACACACTAATGCAGCCTCCCATGACACACTAATGCAGCCTCCCATGACACACTAATGCAGCCTCCCATGACACACTAATGCAGCCTCCTATGACACACTAATGCAGCCTCCCATAACACACTAATGCAGCCTCCCATAACACACTAATGCAGCCTCCCATAACACACTAATGCAGCCTCCCATAACACACTAATGCAGCCTCCCATAACACACTAATGCAGCCTCCCATAACACACTAATGCAGCCTCCCATAACACACTAATGCAGCCTCCCATAACACACTAATGCAGCCTCCCATAACACACTAATGCAGCCTCCCATAACACACTAATGCAGCCTCCCATGACACACTAATGCAGCCTCCCATGACACACTAATGCAGCCTCCCATGACACACTAATGCAGCCTCCTTCAGCCTCCCATAACACACTAATGCAGCCTCCCATAACACACTAATGCAGCCTCCTATGACACACTAATGCAGCCTCCTTCAGCCTCCTATGACACACTAATGCAGCCTCCTATGACACACTAATGCAGCCTCCTATGACACACTAATGCAGCCTCCCATGACACACTAATGCAGCCTCCTATGACACACTAATGCAGCCTCCCATGACACACTAATGCAGCCTCCCATGACACACTAATGCAGCCTCCCATAACACACTAATGCAGCCTCCCATAACACACTAATGCAGCCTCCCATAACACACTAATGCAGCCTCCCATAACACACTAATGCAGCCTCCCATAACACACTAATGCAGCCTCCCATAACACACTAATGCAGCCTCCCATAACACACTAATGCAGCCTCCCATAACACACTAATGCAGCCTCCCATAACACACTAATGCAGCCTCCTATAACACACTAATGCAGCCTCCCATAACACACTAATGCAGCCTCCCATAACACACTAATGCAGCCTCCCATAACACACTAATGCAGCCTCCCAGGACACACTAATGCAGCCTCCCATGACACACTAATGCAGCCTCCTATGACACACTAATGCAGCCTCCCATGACACACTAATGCAGCCTCCCAGGACACACTAATGCAGCCTCCCATAACACACTAATGCAGCCTCCCATAACACACTAATGCAGCCTCCCATAACACACTAATGCAGCCTCCCATAACACACTAATGCAGCCTCCCATAACACACTAATGCAGCCTCCCATAACACACTAATGCAGCCTCCCATAACACACTAATGCAGCCTCCCATAACACACTAATGCAGCCTCCCATAACACACTAATGCAGCCTCCCATAACACACTAATGCAGCCTCCCATGACACACTAATGCAGCCTCCCATGACACACTAATGCAGCCTCCTTCAGTCTCCCATAACACACTAATGCAGCCTCCCATGACACACTAATGCAGCCTCCTATGACACACTAATGCAGCCTCCCATAACACACTAATGCAGCCTCCCATAACACACTAATGCAGCCTCCCATAACACACTAATGCAGCCTCCCATAACACACTAATGCAGCCTCCCATAACACACTAATGCAGCCTCCCATAACACACTAATGCAGCCTCCCATAACACACTAATGCAGCCTCCCATAACACACTAATGCAGCCTCCTATGACACACTAATGCAGCCTCCCATGACACACTAATGCAGCCTCCCATGACACACAAATGCAGCCTCCCATGACACACAAATGCAGCCTCCCATGACACACAAATGCAGCCTCCCATGACACACAAATGCAGCCTCCTTCAGCCTCCTATGACACACTAAAGCAGCCTCCTATGACACACTAAAGCAGCCTCCTATGACACACTAAAGCAGCCTCCTATGACACACTAAAGCAGCCTCCTATGACACACTAAAGCAGCCTCCTATGACACACTAAAGCAGCCTCCTATGACACACTAAAGCAGCTTCCTCCAGCCTCCTATGACACACTAATGCACCTCCCATGACACACTAATGCAGCCTCCTATGACACACTAATGCATCCTCCCATGACACACAAATGCAGCCTCCCATGACACACAAATGCAGCCTCCCATGACACACAAATGCAGCCTCCCATGACACACAAATGCAGCCTCCCATGACACACAAATGCAGCCTCCCATGACACACTAATGCAGCCTCCATGACACACTAAGGCAGTCCTCCTCCACGACCTCCTATGACACAACTTTAAAGCAGCACTCCTTATGTCACACTAATGCACCTCCCCATGATCCACATAATGCAGCCTCCCAGAGCACACTAAAGCAAGCTATCTCAGCCCGAACCGCATTCCTCTTCCTGCGGAGGCTCTGCGCTCACACAACACCCCCAGACTCTCAGTCAAGAATCTCTCTGGGTATTAAAGATTCATGTCGTGAGCCATTAAGTAGCATCCAAGAGAAATCACCTAGCTTCAGCTAGAACCAACGATATTGTCATTGATGGCAGGCTTGGAAAACGCACAGCAACTGGAGATGCTTGAGAGATGTAGAATTGTGAGAGATGTAGAATTGTGAGAGATGTAGAATTGTGAGAGATGTAGAATTGTGAGAGATGTAGAATTGTGAGAGATGTAGAATTGTGAGAGATGTAGAATTGTGAGAGATGTAGAATTGTGAGAGATGTAGAATTGTGAGAGATGTAGAAATGTGAGAGATGTAGAATTGTGACAGATGTAGAATTGTGAGAGATGTAGAATTGAGAGAGATGTAGAATTGTGAGAGATGTAGAATTGAGAGAGATGTAGAATTGTGAGAGATGTAGAATTGAGAGAGATGTAGAATTGTGAGAGATGTAGAATTGAGAGAGATGTAGAATTGTGAGAGATGTAGAATTGAGAGAGATGTAGAATTGTGAGAGATGTAGAATTGAGAGAGATGTAGAATTGTGAGAGATGTAGAATTGTGAGAGATGTAGAATTGAGAGAGATGTAGAATTGTGAGAGATGTAGAATTGAGATGTGTCTGCAGAAGTGTGTCTCCGTGTGACATGTCCTGATTACTGTATCTTCTTCTGAAATGATTCTACAGTAGCAAAGGTCAGATAAACAAAATAGTGACTTTAAAAAAAACCTTCAGGAGGATGAAAGGGGGGGAAAGGCAAAGGAAGGAGGAGGAAAGAAGAGGATACAAACAGGAGATGCAGGAGAGAGCCCGAGAAGAGGCGGAAGGGTGGAGGAGGTAGGAGGAGAGGGAGGAGAGGAAGGAAGAGGGGAGAAGAGGAGTGGCGGAAGGTAGGAGGGATGCGGAGGAGCAGATGGGCAGAGGAGGAGGGCGCTCTCCACTTAGAGGAGAGGGGCGGGGAAGAGGAAAGGATAAGGAGAGAAAGAGGAGGAGAGTTGGAGAGGAGGAGAGATGCGAGAGGAGGGGGCTGAGCTGTAGCTGGTGGCTCCCGCAGCTTCATCTGAAGTCAAGCATGGTGACCTCTGAAGCAGCAGCCCCAAGGGGCAGCCAGCCTTTAACCTGCTGTCAGTCACACCTTCGAAAGGTCAAACCCCAGGGGCACCTCAAGACTCAAGACAACTTCTGGGTGGAAATAATGCTTCTTTAAATCTTTGAATAATTAAATAAAGATTGTTTCCAAGATTGACCAATAAAACCGGAAAACTCTGAAGTAGGTGGAAGTCAAATGGAATGAGTATGTTAGTAAGTTCATGTTCATGTTAGTAGTGTGTACTAAAGGGTTCAGGGATGGCTGTTACACTCAGGTATCAACAGCAAGCTCCATCACATTTCTAACCAAATAAATAGTCAGTGATCTTCACACTCACACTTTAAAGCTCACTCACTCATAATCCTTTCACATTCACACTTCACCACACTTCACCTTCACACACACACACACACACACACACACACACAACACACACACACACACCACACACACAGTCCCACTTGCTGACAAGGTCTCTCATTCCATTCATGCCAGTGAGAGATTGCCCAGTCAGACTGCAGTATTACACAGTAATTGCCCTTTAAAGAGAGGTGCGGCCATGTGCAACACTGTAACAGAGACTGAAACTCCTTATTACTGAAACTTGATCCCCTCCCTACTGCCTCTCTCTTCCGCGTCCTCTCTCTCTACTGCCCTCTCTCTCCCTCTCCTCCCTACTGCCTCCTGCTCTTCTCCTCCCTTATTCTCTCTCTCTCCCTACTGCCTCTCCTCTGCCTACGCTCCCTAGTGCCTCTGCTCTGCTCCCTACTGGTCTCTCCTCTCTTCCTTCCCTATTCTCTCTCTTTCCTACTGTCTCTTTCTCTCTCTCAAACACACAAACACTCTCTCTCTCTCCTCCCTCACTGTCTCTCCTACTCTCTCTCCTCCCTACATGTCTCTCTCCTCCTCCCCCTACTGCCTCTTTCTCTACTCTCTCCTCCCTACCTGCCGCGTCTCTGTCTCGCTCGCTCACTCACTCTTACTTTTCTCTCTCTCTCCCTACGTGTCTCTCTCTTCCTCTCCCTCCCCTACCTGTCTCTCTCCCTCCCTACTGTCTCTCTCTCTGCCCCGTCCCTACTGCCTCTCTCTCCTCCCCTCTGTCCTCTCTCTCTCCTCCGCTATGCCTCTCTCTCCTGCCCTACTGTTCTCTCTCTGTCCTCCCCTACTGCCTCTTCTCTCCGTCCCTACTGCTCTCTTCTCTCCTCCCTACTGTCTGCTCTCGTCTCCTCCTACTGCCTCTCTCTCTCTCCTCCCTACTGTCTCTCTCCTCCCTACTGCCTCTCTCTCCTCCCTACTGCCTCTCTCTCTCTCCTCCCTACTACCTCTCTCTCTCCCTCCCTACTGCCTCTCTTCTCTCTCTCCTACTGCCTCTCTCCTCTCTCCTCCCTTACGTCTCTCCCCTCCCTCCCTTGCCTTCTCTCTCTCCTCCCTACTGTCTCTCTCCTCCCAACTGTCTCTCTCTCTCCTACCTACCATCTCTCCCTCCTCCCTTTATGCCTTCTCTTCTGTCTCTACTGTCTCTGCTCTCTCCTCCCTACTGCCTCTCTCTCTTCTCTCCTCCCAATTCCCCCTTCCCCTCTTCCCCACCCACCCACCCACCAAACACACACACACACTGTCTCTCTCTCTTCCTCCCTACTGTCTCTCTCTCTCCCTCCCTACTGCCTCTCTCTCTGCCCACATGTCTCTCCCCTTTCTTCGCCCTCCCTACTGTCTTCTCTCTCTACCTCCCTACTGTCTCTTCTCCTTCCTACTGCCCTCTCTCCTCGCCTACTTCTCTCCTGCTCTCATCCTCTCCTACTGTCTCCTCTCTCTCCTCCCTACTGTCTCTCTCTCTGCTCGCCTCCCTACTGCCTCTCTTGCTCCCTCTCCTACTGCCTCTCTCTCTCCTCCCTACTTCTCTCGCTCTCCTCCCCTGACTGCCTCCTCTCTCTCTCCTCCTGACTGCCTCTCTCTCCTCCCTACTGCCTCTCTTACCCTCTACTGTCTCTCTCTCTGCCTCGCCCCAACTGTCTCTCTCTCTCCTCGCCTACTGTCTCTCTCTCCTGCCTCCCTACTGCCTCTCTCTCCTCCCAACTGTCTCTCTCTCTCCTCCCTACTGTCTCTCTCACTCCTTCCCTAGCTGTCTCTCTCCTCCCAACTGTACTCTCTCTCTCCTCCCTACTGTCTCTCTCTCTCCTCCTCTGCTCTCTCTCTCTCCTCCCTTACTGCTCTCTCTCTCCTCCCTCACTGACTGGTTCTCTCCCTCTTCTCTCCCTACTGCCTCTCTCTCCTCCCTACTTGCCTCTCTCTTCTCTCCCTACTGTTCTCTCTCTCTCCCCCAAACTGTCTCTCTCTGCTCCTCCCTACTGCCTCTCCTCTCTCCTCCCTACTGCCTCTCTCTCCTCCCTACTGCCTCTCTCTCTCTCCTCCCTACTGCCTCTCTCTCTCTCTCCTCCCTACTGTCTCTCTCCTCCCTACTGTCTCTCTCTCTCCTCCCTCACTGTCGCTCTCCTCCCAACTGTCTCTCTCTCTCCTCCCTACTGCCTCTCTCTCCTTCCTACTGTCTCTCTCTCCTTCCTCCCTACTGCCTCTCTCTCCTTCCTACTGTCTCTCTCTCTCTCTCCTCCCTACTGTCTCTCTCCTCCCAACTGTCTCTCTCTCTCCTCCCTACTGTCTCTCTCCTCCCAACTGTCTCTCTCTCTCCTCCCTACTGTCTCTCTCCTCCCAACTGTCTCTCTCTCCTCCCTACTGTCTCTCTCTCTCCTCCCTACTGCCTCTCTCTCCTCCCAACTGTCTCTCTTCTCCTCCCAACTGTCTCTCTCTCTCCTCCCTACTGTCTCTCTCTCTCCTCCCTACTGCCTCTCTCTCCTCCCAACTGCTTCTCTCTCTCTCCTCCCAACTGTCTCTCTCCTCCCTACTGCCTCTCTCTCTCCTCCCTACTGGTCTCTCTGTCTCTCCAGTGCTGACTGGCCTCTCCTTCTCCCCCCCAACTGTCTCTCTCTCTCCTCCCAACTGTCTCTCGCTCTCTCCTCCCTACTGTCTCTCTCTCCTACGCCTACTGCCTCCTCTCCTCCTACTGTCTTCTCTCTCTCCGTCCCTACTGCTCTCCTCCTCTCTGCCTCCGCCCTACTGTCTCTCTCTCCTCCCAACTGTCTCTCTCTCTCCTCCCAACTGTCTCTCTCTCTCTCCTACTGTCCTCTCCTCTCTCCTCCCCTACTGGCCTCTCTCTCCTCCCTACTGTCTCTCTCCTCCTTCCCTACTGTCTCTCTCTTCCTCCCTCACTGCCTCCTCTCCTCCCTACTGTCTCTCTCTCCTCCCCCTGTCTCGCTCCATTCCCTCTCTTTCTCCTCCCTACTGTCTCTCTCTCTCCTCCCTACTGGCCTCTCTCTCCTTCCCCTACTATCTCTCTGCGCTCTCCCTCTGCTCCTGGCTCTCCTCCCTACTGTCTCTCGCTCTCCGGTGTCTGCGATCACACATCACACACACAACACACACATTACACACACACACCCACACACGAACAGGACACACCAAACACAAAAAATACACACACACCACAGACACACGACACACTCACACACACCATACACCAACACACAGACACAGACACCACACACAGACACACACACAGACACAATAGACACACACCACATTACAACATACACCACATACACACCACACAGACACCAACATACACACAACAACATGACACACACACAGACACCACACACACACATAGACACACACAATTGACACACGACACACAGTTAGACCAACACTACAGACCACATACACAGACACACACAGACACACACACAGACACACACACACATAGACACACAGACACATACACACATACACACAAAGACAGCATTCATTGATGTGTTTTCACTTCAGCCAAGTTGTCTTAAAGTGAGCACAGAGTTTCTCTGTTCGGCTGGGTTTAGCCTAACCAGAGGAGGAGGGGTGAATGAGTGAAACAAGGAGAGAGATATTCCCCCTCCCTCCATCTGTCCTTATATCTCTCTCCTTATATCTCTCCATCCAACTGTTTTTATATCTCTTCGTATATCTCTCCATCCAACTGTTTTTATATCTCTCCTTATATCTCTCCATCCAACTGTCTTTATATCTCGTTCTGATTTTGTGTTCTGAGTGTCACAATATATCCACTCCTTCCTAATTCTGCTACTAGGACTTACCAACAGCTCAAATGTTGCTAGTAAGTCATACCAACAGCTCAAACATAAGTGCTTAGTGGTTGATTAATGTGTGCCTATGTGTGTGTGTGTGTGTGTGTGTGTGTGTCTGTGTCTGTGTGAGTGTTAGTGAGTTTGTGTGAGTGTGTGTGTGTGTCAGTGTGTGTGAGAGTGAGTGTGTGAGTGTGTGTGGCGTGTGTCAGTGTGTCAGTGAGTGTGTCAGTGTGTCCGTGTGTGTGTGTGTGTGTGTGTGTGTGTGAGTGTGTGTGAGTGAGTGTGTGTGTGTGTGAATGTGTGTGTGAGTGAGTGTGTGTGTGTGTGTGTGTGAATGTGTGTGTGAGTATGTGTGTGTGTGTGAGTGAATGTGTGTGTGAGTATGTGTGTGTGTGTGTGAGTGAGTGTGTGTGAGTGTGTGTGTCTGTGAGTGAGTGTGTGTGAGTGTGTGTGTGTGAGAGTGTGTGGGTGAGTGTGTGTGTGTGTGTGTGAGTGAATGTGTGTGTGAGTATGTGTGTGTGCGTGTGTGTGTGTGAGTGTGTGTGTGAGTGAGTGAGTGAGTGTGTGTGTGTGAGTGAGTGTGTGTAAGTGTGTGTGAGCGAGTGAATGTGTGTGTGTGTGAGTGAGTGTGTGAGTGTGTGTGTGTGAGTGAGTGTGTTAATGTGTGTGTGAGTGTGTGTGTGCCAGGGGGAGAGCACCCTCCTGCAGATCTCTGGCTCCTCATGAAGGAGGCTGGTGTCATCAGCCTCTTATCTAGGCCACCACATCCACAGCTGTCCTCATCTGGCGGGCGATCCCTCTGTCCCTCTGATGCTTACACACACTCACACTCACACACTCACACACACTCACACAGTCACACACTCACACACATTCATACACACCACTTCACACACTCACACACTCACACACCACTCCACACACACACACACATACACACCACTCATACACACATCACTCACACCACTCACACTCACACACGACACACACAGACGACTCACACACGACTCACACTCACACTCTACACACAGGCTCACACACACACACACACACACACAGACACTCACACACTCTCACAACGGTCATCTCACAGCTGCAACACATAGTCACACACAGTCTCACACACGAGCACACACACACTCACTCACACACACACACACACACACCACACCACGCACACACACACTCTCTTTTTCTCTCTTTCTTTCTCACTCACACACACCTCTCTCACACACACACGCACCCCATCCTCTCTCAATACACACACCCTACTCTCAAACGCATACATACCGTACTCTCTCTCTCACACCAACACCCCTCTCTCTTCTATCTCTCTCTT